>CAUYLG010073212.1:0-15770 GCA_963573385.1 Cacajao melanocephalus
TATATGTGCTGCCGAAGCGAGCACTAGTTTATTTTTTAATACATCTTGCACCTCCTGGGTTACATTCAATCCTAGGTATTTTTTATGCTATCATAAATGGAATTGTTTTCTTGATTTCTTTTTCAGTTAGGCTGTTGTGTACAAAGATACTACTAATTTTTATATGTTGATTTTATATATAGCAACTTTACTGAATTCATTTGTTCTAACAGGTTTTTGTGGAATATTTGGGGAATTTTACATATAGGGTCATGTCATTATTCAGAGAGAGAGAATTTTATGTCTTCCTTTCAAATTTGGATGCCTTTTATTTTTTTGTTTCTTGTCTGATCATTCTTGCTAGTATTTCTAGTATTATACTGAATAAAAGTGGCGGAAGTGACATCCTTGCCTTGTACTGGATCATAGTGGGAAAGCTTTTACTGTTTCCCCCTTGATTATAATGTTGACTGTGTTGTTTTTAATAAATTAATTTTATTGAGCAACATTCCTTCTATATTTAAGCTGCTGAGAGGTTTTATCAAGAAAGAATGAAGTTTGTTGAATGCTTTTTCCACAATTCAGATGATCATGTTTTCTTTCTTTCATTCCGTTAATATGATGTATCACATTTATTGATTTGTGTATGTTACACTAGCCTTGCATGCCAGAAATAATTTTACTTCGTCATGATCTATAATGTTTTAGATGTGTTGATGGTTTTGTTTGCTAATAATTTACATTGATTTTTGCATCAATGTTTATTTGTGAAATTGGTCTGTAGTTTTATTTCCTCTGATGTCTCTGGCGTAGGTATCAAGATGATGCTGGCCTACTGAAATGTGTTTGAAAGTGTTTCCTCTAGCTTTATTTTCAGAAGTGTTTAAGTAGTTTTGGTATTCATTATGTTTTGAATGTTTTGTAGAATTCAGCTGTGAAGGCATACGGTCCTAGGCGTTTCTTTATTGGGAGATTTTCTTACTACTTCTTCAGTCTACTTGTTATTGGTCTACTCAGGCTTTATATTTCTTCCTGACTTGATATTGGTAGGTTGTATTTTTCTAGGAATTTATTTATTTCTTATCGGTTATCCAATTTGTTGGCATATAATTATTCATAATCCTTATGATCTTTTTTATTTCTGAAGTATCTATTGTAATTTCTTCACTTTTATTTTTGATTTTATTTATTTGAGTCTTTTTCTCTTGATTACTAAGGGCTTGTCAATTTTGTTTATTATTTTCAAAAAGCTAAGACTTGGCTTTCTGTGTTTTTTTTTTCTTTATTTCTGCTCTAATATTTTTCTGCTGCCAATTTGGGTTTAGTTTGTGCTTTTTAGTTCCTTCAGGCATAATGTTAGACTGTTTACTGGAGATATTTATTCTTTTTTAATGTTGGCACTTAGGTCCATAAAATTCCTTCTTAGAATTGCTTTTGCTGTTAAAATTCCTTCTTAGAATTGCTTTTGCTGTGTCCCATAGGTTTTGTTATGTTGTGTTTTCATTTGCATTTGTCTCACCATATTTCTTAATTTTCTTTTTGATTCCTTCCTTGACCCATTTGTTGTTCAGGAGCATGTTGTTCAATTTTCACATATTTGTGAATCTTCCCAGATTCTTTATATTATTGATTTCCAGCTTCATATCATTGTGGTATGTAATGATCTAGCTATGATTTCAATCTTATATTTTTAAGACATGTTTTATGGCCTAACATATACTCTATCCTGGAGAATGTTCCATGTGTGCCAAAGAAAAATGTATTTTGCTGTTCTTAAATAAAATGTTATACATATGTCTGTTAGGTCCATTTGGTCAAAAGTGTAATTCAAGTTCAATATTTCCTAATTAATTTTCTTTCTGACTGACCTATGCATTGGCAAAAGTGAAATAGTGAAGTCTCTACTATTATTATATTGCTACCTATTTCTCCCTTTGTATCCATTAATATTTGCTTTATGCATTTAGGTGCTTGAATATTGGGTGCGTATATATTTACAATGGTGTGTTCTCTTGGTAAATTATCCCTTTATTATTAAATAACGACCTTCTTTGTCTTTTACAACAGTCGTTGACTTGAAATCTGTTTTATCAGTTTTAAGCATAGCCACTCCTGATCTTTTTTGGTTATTATTGACATATAATATCATCTTTCCTTCTTTCACTTTCAACCATATCTGTCCTTAAGGCTTAAGTGGTCTCTTATAGGCAGTCGGTAGTTGGATCTTGTAATTTAATGCATTCAGCCACTCTGTCTTTTTATTGAAAAATTTTATCCATTTACCTTCAAGATCCTTATTGACAGATAAGAACTAATTACTGTCATTTATTTATTTTCTGGTTTTGTTATTACCAGTTTTGCAGCTTTCTTCCTCTCTTATTGTCTTTGTGATTTGATTATTTCTGTGGTACTAAGCTTTGATAACTTTTACTTTGTTGTTTTTATGTCTGCTGTACTTTTTTCTTTGGTGATTATCAGAAGATTTACATAAAACCTTTTACAGTTATATACTATTTTAAGCTAATAACAACTTAACTTGCATTAAATACAAAAATCTAGACGTTTACTCTCCCCACACAATATATGCTTTTGGTGTCACGATTTGCATCTTTTATATTGTGTATTCCTCAATAATTTATGATCACTTTAGTTATTTCTGTAAGTTTTGACTTTTAACCTTCATACCAAAGATGTATATAATTTGGAAACCAACATTAAGATATTGGGGTATTCTAGATTTGACTGTGTATTTACTCTGTCAGTGAGTTTTATGTTTTCATGTGTGTTTGTGGTGGTAACTATTATCCTTTTATTTCTGCTTAAAAAATTCCCTTAAGCATTTTTTGTAAGACATGTGTAGTGGTAATGAATTATCTCAGATTTTGCTTGTCTGGAGATTTTACTTTCTCCTTCATGTTTGAAGGACAGCTTTTTGCTGGGTATAGTATTTTTGAGTGACAGGTACTTTCCTTCAGCACTTTGAATGTATCATGTTATTCTCTCCTGATCTGCAAGGTTTCTGCTGAGAAATTCACTTTCAGTTTAATATAGATTCCTTTAGATGTGACTTGATGCTTTTTTCTTTATGATTTTAAAGTTAACTTTGTCTTTGACTTTTGAAGCTTGACTATAATGTGTCTTAGAGAAAACTTCTTTGGATTGAAACTCTATAGGAACTTTTGAGCTCTATAGTCGAGCTGTCCATTTCTCTCTAAAGACTGGAGAAGTCTTTTAGCAATTATTTTATAAAGTAAAATTTCTGTTCCTTTCTCTGACTCTTCTCCTAAAATTTCAATACTGCAAATATTTTTTCACTTAAAGGTGGCCCATAAGTCTTTTAGGCTTTCATGGTTTTTTTTAGTTGTTGTTGTTGTTTCCTTTACTGAGTCAGAAGACTTAGAGATTCTTTATTTTGCTTGAGCTAGTCTTCAGTTGAAACTCTCAATTGTATTTTTATTTCATCGATAGAATTCCTTAGCTCTAAGATTTGTTTTGCTTTTTCAAAATATATTTGTTAATTTTCTCAGATGATAAATTTTTAATTTTATTAAATTTTGTTTGTATTCTCTTATGTCTCTCCAAATTTCCTTAAAATCATTATTTTGAATTTCTTTTTAAGTGATTTATAAATTTCCATTTCTTGGGGTCAGTTACTGGAGAGTTATTGTATTTCTTTGTTGTTTGATGTTTCCTTGCTTTTTGATGTTTCTTGTGTTTCTTGTGTTTTTGCATTTATGTCTATGCATCTGTTGGTGAAGCCAACTGTATCAAACTTTACAAACTGGCTATTGTAAAGGAAGATTTTTACCTGCAGATGGGTCTGAAGGTGCCAACTGGGCTGGATGTGATGGTTCTTGTTCTCTGTAGGCTCAGTGGTATAATCTTTGTGCAGCTTTTCAGTTGTGTTCAATGTTAGCAATGACTGCTGGTGTCCTTAGTAATTTATATTGTGGGAGTTTGTGGTAGTGGTGTTGGCTGCGTAGGTTATTAGGGCAAGAGTTCTAGGGATCTTCCTGTTTTTTATTTCTTCACAGTGTGGAGTCTTAGTTGAGGTGATCTCTCCTGCTATTGGGTCTGACATGGCTCACAGGCATACATAGTAGCACTGGCATCTAGGGCTCAGAATTTGGAGATGGGTTCCTGGGCTCATGAACTTTGTAAAACTTTTGTAGCATTTGAAACTTGAGGTGCAACTTTATTATTCAAGTCATGAGTGGATGCTGTTATCCAACTAAGTTAGGGTCTGTTGCTCTGAGGCAGATTCCAGAAGCTGGGCCCAGGCATTTGGGGTTTAGCTGTGGTTATGACCCTAGAGGGCAAGGTACACCAATTGCATGGCTCCAGGCAAGGAAGGTATTTTGGAAGCTTGAGCCCTAGGGAGCACAGCACAGTTGCAATTCAAGACCCAGAACTAATAGGGCACAGGGGCAACTTGGGCTCTGAAGGATGAGGTAGCAGCTCTGAAGGATGAGAGATGAACCCTAGGGAATGGCAGTAGTCCAGGCTTATAAGGACAGATGCAGCAGTGGCAAGTAACCAGAATTGGCAAGATGCTGCCGTGACTTGGTCCTTGAGGGGCAAGGAGCAGCACAGTGATAACCACTCCTTGAAGAGACACATTTTTTCAGCAATTTTAACTGAGGGAAGCTAGTCCAGATCTGGGTAAGTAGGGTACTATGGCAGTCTGACCTTAAAGGCAGAATGGCACAGCTTAGCTAAGGCTGTGAATCCCTGGGATACAAGTTATCTTATCTATTTGGCCCCAGCAAGAACAGTTATGCCAGTCAGTGAAGACTCTGAATCCCTGGGAATGAGGTGCCATGTCAGCTGTGGTGCTAAATGGTGCACCTTCTCTAGTGTGTTAGAGGTTGGTAGCCCCTGAGTGGTAAGGTGCTGCATCATCTGTGGCATAGGGTGGCACAACTGTTTATATGTGCCAGAGGCATGAGATCCCAGGAGTCATGGTGTTGTCTCAGCTGTGGCACCAAGGGTCCTTAGTGTTTGAGGGAGGCCTGATGTCCTCATGGGATGGGGTGCTATGTCTGCTCTGGGGCCAGGGCGCTACTGCTCTGGCAGTTCAAGTCTTCAGGTCTCATACTTAGCTCAGCCCTAAGGGGAGAACATGTCACTGACTGGGATGGGGTGGAAGATAGAGGAGCTGATGTGATAACTTGGCTGTAGAAAATAGGGAGCAGCATCTCTACTTAAGGATGGCATGCTTGAGGTGATCGTAGTGCAGTGGTAACTAAACCTCAAGGATGATGGGATGCAATGGCTACCATCCTCAGAGCAGGATGCACTCTAGCAGTGGCCTGGTTCCAAGATGCTGCAAAGTAATAGCAGCACAGACCATGGAGATCATAGTAGGGCACAACACTAGCTCCTTCCCTGGGGGTAGTTCAGTGTGTGGACTTCAGGGAGCTAGCTAACCTGGACCCAGTACCTGTAGGACTAAAGCAGTCTCCAGTAGCAACGACTAAAGGTGACCGTGGTGGTAATGGGGGTTGCTGGGGTCCTCTTTCATACCTTTTTGTCTGTAGGAAAAGTCCCTTCTGGTTCCAACTGATCCCAACCAGGGGGATGGGTGGCATAAGCAACGTGTTTGCTGCCCTTCTCTACGTGGCCATCCTAGGCTTCTGTGCTCTACAGGATTTCTGTTGCTTCTTTGCTCT
Source organism: Cacajao melanocephalus (assembly GCA_963573385.1). NCBI lineage: Eukaryota > Metazoa > Chordata > Mammalia > Primates > Pitheciidae > Cacajao > Cacajao melanocephalus. The sequence continues at coordinate 5,652 of CAUYLG010073212.1, forward strand.
TCTCTAGTGTTCTTCTTTGGATATATTGTTGCATATGCATTGAGCACTTTTATTCCCCTTTGTACATTTAAATTATTTCAAGATGTTATTCAAATGTTATCTCCTTAGGAAACCTCTCTGACTACCTTAATTCAATTGGGAGCTCTTAGGCTGTGCTAAATACTCTTGGGCAAAAATCCTGTCATAGTCCTGCCTGTTATGATTATTAGATTTTAAGAAATCTAAGACAGACATGAGAGTGTGATCTTTCCCTCGGAAAAGAGATTCTGGCTTGTTTATCTTCCTATCCTCAATACCCAGCAGAATTCTTGGCAATTAATTTGACTCTAAAACCTTTCTGTTAAAAAAATGGGTGGATGAGTAAGTGAATGAATGGCTGAAGGATGGATATATTGATGGGTGAATAATATACTAGTTTGAGGGGAGAGTTAGGACATATTGTTTTAAAAGAAAAAATATGAGGATATTATTCTTAAAAACATATTGATAGCTTCTTATACTCATTTTGACAAATATGAAGTAACATATCTGGGTGATGTAAGTATACAATGAGGGAGAGTCAACCTAACATGAATGACCTGAGACTAAATCATTAGCTTAGGAGCTCTGGGAGATGAATGTTTAATACACTGAATTGCTTAGTCACTCTTTTTTCATTGCCATTTATCACTGACATTCTTCTAACTGGTAGACATTATATATGCAAGGGAAAAGACAGAGATATTGTAACACACTCAATCTGAACAGCATGTCTTGACTTCATGTTACTGTCTCAGCAAAGGCATTGTCAGATATTGGGTATTCTGAGTCAAGGCAGCACCCTGAAACTATGAAGTCTCTGCTTTTCTGAGGCAGGATGCCAGTTTGATGTGGACCATAATGGAAATCTGTAGCACTGAAAGTTATTCAGGGCATTTTCCCTTGAGAGTCCTATCTGCTATGTGCTGGGCCTGCATGACATTATCCTAGGGCATTCCAGAGAATAGAAATATTACAGCTGGCCTATAGCCTAGAATATGACTTCTTCATAATAATATTTCAAGGAGAACTTATTTTGCCAGAGATACAAAGACACATATGGCCAAGGGTTTTCTAAGTGACTGCTCCTTTTAGAGCTTTGGTACCTAGCAGTCTTTAGGCTGAAATTATCTTAATGAAACTGCTTGGGTGTATGTTTTAGGATATCAGAGGCAAAACATATGGTACAGAATATAATTAAATGCTAAATTAATAATGTCAAAAATGCATACAATCTAAGAGACCATCTTGAGGCCGGAAAAACCGAGGGAAACATGGCAAGTGAACAAGTGTGGTAGGAAAGATAGACAAAAGGGAAGCGTATTTCTGGAAAGATACAGTTCAGAATAATTTAATCACAGGGAATGAGGATTATACAGTATTAGCCATCAGAAACAGGTTTTCAGTGATCATAATAGCGTAATTCTACTGATGATCTTTTCCTAAAGACTTCAGCACAGGGTGCCATTTAATGGTACATCACAGAATGTTCTGTCCTGGATGTCTGTTCCATGGGGAAGTCATTTTGAGTTCAAGATCTAGATAAAAAGAGAGTCTCATTGACAAAAGTGCTTGAATGTATTTTTGTTGTTCCCTCTCCCTTTTGTGAAGAAACCTTGAACTTAAAAGGCTCAGGTCAGAGTGAATTTTATGATACTTCCCTAGATTTATAAAAGAAATTTGAGAATTAATACTTTAAAGAATTTGCAAATTTGATTAGAAGTTTATCATTTGGTTTGTTACATGGGTAAACTGTGTGACACTCAGGCTTGGGATTCCAAAGATCTCATCATCCAGGCCAGAAGCATAGTACCCAACAGGTTATTTGTTCAGCCTATGTCCCCGTCCTTTCATCCCCCGTTTAGTGATCCCTAACCTCTACTGTTTTCATCTTTACAATCACGTGTGTTCAAAGTTTAGTTCCCACTTATAAGTGAGAACGTGTAGTATTTCATCAGACAACGGTCTAATATTCAGACTCTACAAGGAATTTAAACAAATCAACAAGCAAAAAACTTTCTAAAAGAAGACATAGAAATGGCCAACAAACATATGAAAAAATGCTCAACATCACCACTCATCAGAGAAATGCAAGTCCAAACTATTATGGGATACCATCACACCAATCAGAATGGCTGTTATTAAAAAGTAAACAAACAAACAAACAAAAAAAACCAGATGTTGGCAAGCCTGCAGAGAAAAAGGAATGCTTATACACTGTTGGTGGGAATGCAAGCTAGCTTAGCCTCTAGAAAACAGTTTAGAGATTTTTCAAAGAAGTTATAATAGACTACCATTCAACTCAGCAATCCTACTAGTGTATATACCCAAAGGAAAATAATGTGTTGTACTATAAAAACATATGCATGCCTATGTTCATTACAGCACTATTCACAACAACAGACGTGAAATCAACCTAAGTGTCCATCAACAGTGGACTGAATAAATAAAATGTGGTGCATATACACCGTGAAATACCATGCAGCCATAAAAAGGAAAGAGATCATGCCCTTTGCAGCAACATGGATGGAGCTGTAAGCCATTATACTAAGCAACCAAACACGAATGGAGAAGTAACACTTAAAAAGAGAAAGAAAAGATCCAGAAGCAAGACGGAAGTAGACTTCTTAACACAGGACAAGAATAATATAAAACATACAGAAATAAATCTAAACTGGGCTGTATCCCTTAGTTATACCAACTCACCATCAGTGTTTTGGAGGAAAAGTTCTGGGAAAAGATGTGGAAACTCATAGTTTTGCATATGTACAGTGAGTTGATTATAATCCTGATTGCAATTGTGGATTTAAACATCAGTATCAACAAACTCCTTTGCCAACTTCACCAAGTAGTCTTGCATTGAAAAAAAAAACTAAAAATGTCGTGTGTGTGTGTGTGTGTGTGTGTGTGTGTGTGTGTGTGAAGTTGAAAAAGGCTATACGTATCTGATTGGAATTAAAATTTCATTGTCCAATGTGAACATAATGAGGCAAGAAGCATTGTGGTGAGGGATAAATAAGTGAAAATACGTAGTATGTATGGTGCATGGTTCATAATAAGAACAATTCCTGCTCCAGTTATTATTCCACAATTTTGTCTTGAGTCTTCTTTATGTTGATATGATTTATGTAACATAGAAATAATGAAATTCCTTCATAACTTGATTTATAAAAATAGTTACGTATTGGTTTACTTGACAAAATTATTTCATATATATTAGCTGAAGAAATAATGGTCATTGAGAAGAACAGCTGTCATTCTGTCACTCAGAAAATGTCTACTGAACTTCTGTGTGCAAGGTGTCATGATTCTCTGAGTAGAAAGAAATCACCTACCTGGTTTTACCTCCCAACAGATTTATAGTAAAGAAAATGATCATTACCTCTCATTCCACAGAAGAAAAACCTGAGATTATATTACTCAATTTCACATCATCATCAAGTATAAAATTCCCCCAGAAATAAGTATAAGGATTTTTCTTTAATGAGAGAAAAAAGAGTATCCCATTGAGCAAGGAAAGGAAAAAGGAAGAAAGTAAAGAGTACAAGGAAGGAAATAGTGATGCTTTGGGAGAAACATTAAGAAGGGCTGGAAACTGAAACTGTCATCCTCATATGGCTCAGGTCTGAGTGTTTCTGCTGCTGCTTTCCTTTTTCTCATTAGAAACATAGAGTATACGTTTTTATATTCTTGCCTATTCTGAAAAACTAAGTTTCAAGGAAAATGATTATATAAAAGGAAAAAAGAAATCAATCCTCTGGGGAGAAGCAATTGTCCTGGGACCTTTGGCAAAAATCTTCCTTTCTTTTCTTTTTTTAACCACTGGGATGGATTTTCTTCAAGTCCTGAAAGCCATTATATGAAGAATGCTCCCAATAACATTTTTAAAAAGATAATATTATTCAAATTCTAGCTGTGGATTCATTACTATACTTTTGATCTATAATGTTTGAGGCATCAGTTATCCCTTTTGTAAGAAAAAGAGTGAATGTATGACCCATGGCAGCAAAGACAATGGTTTCTCTTTCACAGCCATCTGCACAAATTTATTTCCCTTACTTGATTATTTAATTGTATTCCTTAATGAGATGTTCAAACACTTGAATTCTTTCAAGGCCCTTGTTCTCTTTCTCACTCCTACCTGCCCTACCCCAAGGGGCAATCAATAATCACTATAGTATGTGTCTTTCCTTTGTAAAAAATATTAATGCTAAAAATCTCCATGTGAGTACTTCTGATTATTGTGCTCTGCAGGCAGCCTTTCTTGTTTCTTTTCCTCTCCAAAACATCCTCTAGGCAACTTATGCTAATTAACTATAGCTGACAAGATAAAACTTCAAACTGTGTTTTACAAAGAAGAATTTCATTATTGTCCAAAGCAAAAAAAAAAAAAAAAAAAAAGGCGGGGGTGGTGTTATTATAAAGATTTTTTTTCAGAATTTAATCTTTTCAAATAAACATTATGCTCATAATGTTAAATGATAAATCATTTAATAATTTGGGAACATGTTATAATACCACTGTGATTAATACAACCCTGTTTATGTAGTTCTTTGAGTGTTTCTTTTCTAAATTAATTAGATGAAAAAATGAGCTCCAAAGTGGACTGTACACACACCAGGGTGTCTACAAATAATGCACTGGGATGCAGCAAAAAAACGTGTAGAGCTATTTTTCTACTCTTTTATTTAAAAAAAATACATTTTAAACTTATTTTTCATATACAAACTGACGCTCATTTCTTTACTTGGTTTATTTGTTGCAAATGATATATGTAAAATTCTGAGGCAAACATGGAAGTGATTAACTGTTAACCATGAATGTGATTAATTTTATAAAAAGATTTTTAAGCAATAAAATCTTTACAAATGTTTTTAATACAATCTAATGTGATCATACAAAATACTGTGTAGCCCACGAACTTTCACAAGGTAACTAATAGGAAAAACCATAGAATGGTTGTTGAACTTAGATAATTTTTTTTTTCCCAAAGATAAGGATTTCCATTTTTCCGACATTAATTACAGCAAGTGGCTATGGATAGGATTCCATGAAAAAATGCATGTAATTTGTCCTTTGAAGGTAAAGGACATATTACTGTATTGCAAAATTTTAAACCTAAGTTTTCAAAATTACAGAAAAATGTTCCACTGCTAATGATACTATATTATGTAAACAAATACCTCTTTAGTTATTTTAATAAACAAAATAAAAAGATAATTTTTGAAATAGCATTTATTTGGTTTTTATCACTTTTTTAAGATTAATATTTTTTTGTATATTTCTACTAAACATGAACAAAACTATTAAATGGACAGATAGTATAGGGAGCAATTATTTTACTGATAAAACTATATAGTAATTAAAATATGGCAAAAAAATCTAAATGGAAGAATTATAAAGTAATGAAGAAACTATAAAATTCATCAACTCTAAATCTCCCCCTCTTCATATATGTAAACCAAGGCATTGGAAGTTATTTCACTAGCCCAACTCTGCAATGCTTTTTAAGTGTAGGCTGATATGAACTCAAGTGTCTGGACATGTAAATATGTTTAAAAACACCACCCATGAGGCTCTATAATCTTTTTTTTCTTCCTAGCCTTATCACTTAGTATTTTCCACATTCTGAACTGGTTGCATTACCTTGTGTACTCCATGGAACTCTCTTCCCACATCTTTGCAGCTTTTTTTTTTTTTTAAATCTCATTTGCCCTTCTTCAGAATCCTTGCTGTTCTTCCTAGTTTATTCTTCAGAGACTCAGCGCAGACATCACTTCTTTGAGAACATAAAAGGATATATGTGACAAAATAAAATTCTTTATATATAATACTGTCTTATACTTCATTCACAATCTGTGTAAACTCTCATTGTGTAAACATGAAGGCCCAGATAAGTAATGCATCCCAGGTCACCCAGTGCCCCAGTATCATAATCTAGTGATTTTTCTTTTTTACTGTCCCTAAATAATTTCCAACTGTGATAATGTTGGCAACTGATAAAATATGACTGTTTTATATCTGATTACTTATTATAAATGCTTTACATAATTTGCACCTAAAATTAATCACAGAGAAAATAGATTAATTCCCCAATTAGCTCTTAAAGTATGAATAATCAGATCTACTTGCATGGCTTATTAAATGTTTTTTACAGCATCTTTAAAAAGTAATTTATAACTTTTCTACTACTCTACAGGAGTAAAGATACTGAAAAGATTTCTTTAGTAATTCATGGCAAACTTGAATACGTACAGGGTGTTTTCCATTGAAGTCAATGTGTGCTTTATTTACTTGTCACAGAGTTGGTTTTCTTCTGTTGAGCAGATCTGTAACATTTTTACTGATTAAGGATTTTGCAACAGAGGATTTCAAAATGCAAATGTATCTACAGCAAGATGTGCCAAGGTAAGAAAACTTCTGGTTTGGGTTTCCAGGTAGACAGGTGTGTTCCCAACTCTACCTTCTTCTGTTTCCTCTTTATTCGTCAACTGGAGTTAGATCCTCCAAAGATTATAAATAGTATTTTGATTAAAACATGGCCTTTGTGAAAGTTCTAATTCGATGTTTCATTTTGTTAGGCAAATGTAGTTTAAAATGATCATTTGAAAAATAATAGTTGAATAGCAGGCATAAGATTTTAGCCACACAAAATGGTTATGCTTACATGTGACCCCTTTTCTGGAGAATTGAACTCAACTTATTTTAGAAACCTCCGTATGGTTCAATATCTAAAATTTAATCATGTCGAATTTTTTTAGGTAGTTCGTTAGCTCTTAGACACTTAAATAACTACTCAGTCAATTATGTATTTTTCTCAATAGTCTTTTTTTTTTCTTTCCTCTGAAATGATCTAAATTTATGAGTGGGGGAGAGTACTCATTATTTATTCCCTGACATCAATGGCAACTTCTTTTTTTACCGTTATTTTTTAATAGCACTGGCTTCCACCAAGACTAACTCAGTCTACTTGGTCTTCATCATCATACACTAGCATCCTCCACTGATATCAATGACATTCCCGTGACGTCTGGTATCCAAGTCTATGCCTTACTGCGCAGTACCATTTCTTTGTTCTGCTCAGTAATTCTCAGGCAATACTTCACTCACTAACTGAACCTAGGGAACTTTCTTTAAACACTCTAATAAAGCAATGGGATACAAGGGCTCTCTGAATCTGCCTTTGGTCCCATTCCTCTTGGCTCCACTCTTATCCATTGTTAACATAGGGTTTAGTCTGGAAATAGGATTACTTTAAGAGAGTCCAATTTTTCCAGGCTACAAGCTGGAAAGAGAGCTTTCCGCATGTCTCTCTGTCTCAGGCCTGAGTGAACCTACTCTCACATCTACCTTTTGCAGTTCTGTCCTAGATGCTTTCCTTTCATTATGCCTTTTATTTTGCCATTCATTGTGGCAGGAAAATGAGCCCTTATCAAATTCATACATTTTATTTCTGATGTGGTTCAGCTATAATCTCTCTGCTCTGACATCTCTAACCTTTTAATATTATAGAGCCCAAAATTCCTTTGTCTACAAAAATTCTGATATTTTCCATAGAGATTCTCCCCTACATCAATCAGCTGTATATTTAAACAACAATCTAGACATTCTCTTGCCTTGTCTTAATCTATGTCAACATTTTCCCACAAGTAATAAATACTACTGATTCACTGGCCAAATAGCCTCAGTATGATGGGAAAATTTTTATTTCTTAAAAAAGCAAACTCAGTTACGTCAAAATATTAAGTTAAATCTTATATTAATTTGCAAATTTGAAATTCTTTTGGCAAGTAAAATGCATATTTTATGCATGAAGACAGAATCTACCCAAATATCCCAATTATTGCTAGAAATAATGATAATAACCCTAAATCCCAAACACTTTTTAGCGCTTGCGTTCACATGAATAAGACAGAACATTTATAATGCTGTCATAGTGAGATCTGGATAGACCATTTATAAACCAAATGAATTAGTGGGCAAAGTTCTTAACATTTCATGGATATATTCTGAACTGCAATATATTTTTATACAGGTAACAATAACCTTGACAATATATGTGAGAATTCTACCCTTAAGACTTTTAGGAAATACAGATCAAATCCTATGAACAACAAATTCTATTGCATCCAAACACTGTAACATGAAACTTTCAAAAGTATACTTACTTCAAGGGATATTAAATACAACTGAATTCTAGTGCAGTAAAAGAATCCAATAAGTCCTCCAGCATGATGATTGGATTTGAAATAAAACAGAGCGCTTTAACAGTGTAGTTTCATTTCATGCTCCTGTATTTTGTCCAGATACTAAGATTTAAACATGGAATCGGCACGACCAGTGCTTTATGTAGGTTGCTTTTAATTTTTAAAGAGTATACGATGTCATTAAATGGACCTTTCATTTGTAGTACACCACAAAAATGGATTAGTCATTCCACACATCTTTCAACAGCAACAAAATATAATAATCTGATCTGATTATATTTTCCCATGGATTGACAACCTTGTTATACATATCAAAATTTCCTTCACAGACTCTTTGATGTATCTCATAGAGTGTATGGCCATCAGTTATGGTGTCTGTCTTGGTGAAAATCAATAGAAACTCTGAACAAGCTAGCTTTCTTATCATTATTAAGGGACCCATTAATTAAAATGCAACTGTTGTCAATGCTGACATTCATATTTTTTAAAGAATCTTTTTTGAAATGTGATTGTAACCAGGTGACAAGAGCAGAGCTGTGGGGGTGTTCCAAAGACACTCATTGTTCCCCGATTGGATCTGTTTTCCCAGGTCCTTGGGCCTCACTCACCCAAGAATGGGGAGAGGGCCCTGCTGGCACAGTGAGCTCCTTCAAGTAAATATCGGACCCAAAGAGCTTTGCAGAAAAGTGATTTATTAGGCAGAGGGAGAAAGAGAAGGCTCCCATGCTGCCCTAGGAGGGGATCCCAAAGAGGGAAATCCGTATAAGTAAGAGAGTAGGGGGAATTTAACCCCGGAGTTACTCCTGCCCCATTTAAGTTCTTGTCCCATGAGAGAAGCTTTTCCAAACTTCCTTTGGAGTGATTGATCTTTGACTCTGATATAGGATTGGTTGCCTGTCCTGCAATCAAAGCCTCCTTCCTTGGAGTTTGTGGCAGGCTTTCTAAACAAAGGAAGCTTACCTGGCTGTTTACCTAGCCTGCATGTGGGAAAGTTAGACAAAAAAGTTCTCGGTTTCCAGATGGGGAGGTGGATGTAGGCATGGCGCTGGTAAGTTATTGCCTTTGAAACCATGCCCCTTGTGGACCTGGGAAGAGAAGTTAACACAGTCCCTCAGTGTCCCCACTCGGAACAGGAAAGTCCAACTGCTGTTGGGGCATGGGTGTTGATTGCCCTTTAACTACTTCCTGCTGAATTAGGGGGTAGAAGGGGGCCTGCAGTTGAGGTTTCCTCCAGAGGGAAGTCTTCCAGGGGTGCAGATTGACCCACAGGTCCACAATAGAGCTCATGAGCCCAGGACATCTGGAGTTTTATTTGCAGGATCATTTGAGGCCTTATGACGTTAATTCTAGAAGAAACAAATGTGACAAGAAGGTTAAAGATGACAAGCCCAGTGGCCAACAATTATAGAATGGTGGCCTAGAAGAGGATAGAGCCAGGACCACCAGTTGTTAATCAAGCTTCATGATACTGTTTCTTGAAGGTCTTCAGCCCTGTGTTTGATTAATCCCTGAGGTTTTTTAAATTTTAAGACAATACCTGTTTGATTTATAAAGTAGCAGCATTTATTCCTAGAAAGAGACAGATTCCTTCTTTCTCAGCTGTTAGCAGATTTAGGGCCCTTCTACTTTGAAGAGCTATGGCAGCTAAAGAGTTAAGCTGTTTCTGCAGCGTGAGCTGCCTCTGCAGAGATAATTAACAAACTTTTAAATGTTATTATTTAATCCTGAGATAGCTTATATTAAAACTGAGTAGAGATAGTATCTCTTCTAAGGCCAGTACCAAGTTTTCCTATTATTCTGGCTTTCCCCCTGACCCCACTGGGAAAGGAATAATCGGAGTTTGAGAGTCCAGTTACAGATGACAAAGTTAAGAGTGATAGTCCTGTTAATGCCA
>CAUYLG010073213.1:0-35686 GCA_963573385.1 Cacajao melanocephalus
GCCTGATTGCCCTGGCCAGAACTTCCAATACTATGTTGAATAGGAGTGGAGAGAGAGGGCATCCTTGTCTTGTACCAGTTTTCAAAGGGAATGCTTCCAGCTTTTGCTCATTCAGTATGATACTGGCTGTGGGTTTGTCATAAATGGCTCTTATTATTTTGAGATATGTTCCATCAATACCTAATTTATTGAGTGTTTTCAGCATGAAGGAGTGTTGAATTTTATCAAAGGCCTTTTCTGCATCCATTTTCACCATTGGTTCTGCTTATGTGATGGATTACATTTATTGACTTGCACGGGTTGAACCAGCCTTGTATCGCAGGGGCAAAGCCGGCTTGATTGTGGTGGATAAGCTTTTTAATGTGCTGCCGGATTTGGTTTGCCAGTATTTTATTGAGGATTTTTGCATTGACGTTCATCAGGGATATTGGCCTAAAATTTTCTTTTTTTGTTGTTTCTCTGCCAGGTTTTGATATCAGGATGATGCTGGCCTTATGAAATAGTTAGGGAGGATTCCCTCTTTTTCTTCATACCTCTAGTAGAATTCAGCTGTGAATCCATCTGGTTCTGAGCTTTTTTTGGTTGGTAAGCTATTAATTACTGACTCAATTTCAGAACTTGTTATTGGTCTATTCAGGGATTCAACTTCTTCCTGGCTTAGTCTTGGGAGGGTATATGTGTCCAGGAATTTATCCTTTTCTTCTGGATTTTCTGGTTGATTTCCGTAGAGATGTTTATGGTATTCTCTGATGGTAGTTTGTATTTCTGTGGGATCAGTGGTGATATCCCCTTTATCATTTTTTATTGTGTCTATTTGATTCTTCTCTTTTTTCTTCTTTATTAGTTGGCTCAGGTGGTTTTTCCACCACAGCCTCCCAAGTAGCTGGGAGGACAGGTGCCTACCACTATGCCCGGCTGATTTTTGGTTTTTGGGTTTCTTTTTGGTAAAGACAGAGTTTTGCCAGGTTGTCCAGGCTGGTCTTGAGCTCCTGGGCTCAAGCAAGCTGCCCACCTCAGCCTCCCAAAGTGCAGGGATTACAGGTGTGAGCCACAGCATCAAGCTCTAAAAAGCTTCTGCACAGCAAGTAAAAAACAATCAACAGAATGAAGAGACTATCTACAGAATGGGAGAAAATACTCACAAACTACACATCTGATACAAAGTCAATATCTAAAATATATAAGGAACTCAAACAACTCAATGGCAAGACAATAACCTGGTTTTTTAAATGGGCAGAGGACCTGCATAGACATTTCCTAAAAGAAGTCATTTATATATATTCTGGATAGTAGATTTTTATGAGATAGGTGATTTAGAATTTGTTTCTCCCATTTTGTGGGTTGTCTTTTCACTTTCTTACTCTCTCTCTCTCTCTTTTTTCTTCCTGATATGGAGTCTCGCTCTGTCACCCAGCTGGAGTGCAGTGGCACAGTCTCAGCTCACTGCAACCTCTGCCTCCTGGGTTCAAGCAATTCTCCTGCCTCAGCCTCCTGAGCAGCTGGGACTACAGGCATGCGCCACCACACCCAGCTAAATTTTTGTATTTTTTGTAGAGGTGGGGTTTCACCATGTTGGCCAGGCTGGTCTCAAACTTCTGACCTCATGATCTGCCTGCCTCAGCTTCCCAAAGTGTTGGGATTACAGGTGTGAGCCACTGGGCCAGGCCTTCCCCCTCTTTTTTATATATATGACTAACAAATGACTAATAGGTATAAGAGAAAATGCTCAAATCACTAAGCATCAAAGAAATGTAAATTACAACCACAATGAGATATCACTTCATACCAATTAGAATGTGAAGTTATTATCAAAAAGACAAATGATAACAAGGGTTGGTAAGAGTGTGAAGAGAAGGGAACTCTAGTATGCTGCTGATGGGAATGTAAATTGTGCAATCCTTATAAAAAATAGTATGGCAGGTCCCCAAAAATTTAAAAATAGGCTGAGCAGAGTGGCTTATGCCTATAATCCCAGCACTTTGGGAGTAGGGTGGGAGGATTGCACGAAGCCAGGAGTTTGATACCAGCCTGATCAGCTTAGTGAGACCCTAATCTCTACAAAAAAAATTAAAAATTAGTCAAGCATAGTGGCATGTGTATGTAGTCCTAGCTACTCAGAAGGCTGAGGTGAGAGGATCACTTGAGCTTAGGAGTAAAGTTGCAGTAAGCTATGATCATGCCACTGCGCTCCAGCTGGGACAACAATATATAAAAATAAATATATTTTAGAGACTGTCTCTAAAAATATATTTAAAAAAAAAATAGGCCAGGCATGGTGGCTCACACCTGCAATTCCAGCACTTTGGGAGGCCGAGGCAGGTGGATAACCTGAGGTCAGGAGTTCAAGACCAGCCTGACCAACATGGTGAAACCCTGTCTCTACTGGAAAAAAAAAATACAAATTAGCTGGGCATGGTGGCACATGCCTGTAATCCCAACTACTTGGGAGGCTGAGGCAGGAAAATTGCTTGAACCCAGAAGACGGAGGTTGCAGTGAGTGAGCCGAGATCACACCACTGCACTCCAGCCTGGGCAATAGAGCAAAAATTGCGCCATTGCACTCCAGCCTGGGCAACAAGAGTGAAACTGTCTCAAAAAAACAAAAAACAACAACAACAAAAAAAAACAAATAGATACAGCAATTTCACTACCAGGTATATAACCAAAGGAAATGAAATCAGTATCTGAACTCCCGTGTTTTTTGTGGAGCTATTCACAATAGCCAAGATATGGAATCTGTAAGGTCTTTTAGGCTGACTGACGACCCCATAGATGCCATGTTAACCTCTGTGACCTGCACAGACACTCCAGATGAGTTCCTGGAAAATTTAAAGTAACTGGAAAATAATGAAAAGAGGAAGAAATGATCAACCCCTGCAGTGCCTATTTAACTTTAAGATATTCTCTATTGTTCCTTATTCCTGCCCCAATTGATAAGGCCATTGAACTTTGTAATCGATCTTGGTCAACCTTGTGACTTCACACCCTGCAACCTCCTCCCAGCTTGCAAAAAAATTGCCCTCAAGTTACTTCTGTAGTTTTCCACTGTTCACCCAAAACCTATAAAACCAAGTCCTACCCCTCCACCCTTCACTAACACCCTTTCCAGCCTCAGCCTGCCAGCACCCGGGTGAATAAACAGCCATGTTGCTCACACGAAGCCTGTTCGAGGAGGGGTCTCTTCATTCAGAGCATGCGCTTTAAAGAATCCCCCTGTGTGTCCATCAACAGATGAAAGAGTAAAGAAAATATGGTATATATATATATACTCAATAAAATAGTATTCATCCATAAGTAAGAAGGAAATCCCATCACTCACGACAACATGGATGAACCTGGAAGACATTATGTTAAGTGAAATAAGCCAGACACAGGAAGACAAATACTGCGTGATCCCACTCATTTGCGGGCGCTAATAGAAATAGAAAGTAAGATGGTGGTTACCAAAGGCTGCAGGGGATGGGGGGAGGTTGAGAAGGTATTGGTTAAGTCACACAAAATTTGTTGCACAGGAGGAATAAGTTCAAGAGATCAATTGTACAACATGGTGACTGTAGTTACCGTATATCATATTCTTTAAAATGCTAACATAATGCATGTATTCTCACCAGGGAAAATAACTGTGAGATTCTGCAAATGTTAATTGTCTAGATTTAGTTACTCCACAATGTATCTATACTTTAGAACATATCTGGTGGAATCTGCAAAAAGGCTACTGAAACTAATAAATGAATTTAACAAGGTTGCAGGATACAAGGTCAAAGTAGTAAAGTCAATTTTACTCCAATGTATTAACAATGAATTGCAAAATAACATATTAATTCTGCCCTAATTGATCTATATATTTAATGCAATTCCAATTAAAATCCAATAGGTTTTTTAAAATATAGAAATTGAAAAGCTGTTTCTAAAATTCATGTGAAAATTAAAAGCACTTTTGAGAGATTAAAGCTTCTCAGGAAAAAAAAAATGAAAAAAAAAAAGAAAATTAAAAGCACCTAAAAGAGCCAACGTCATTTTGAAAAGGATGCAGGGCTCGGCGTGGTGGCTCATGACTGTAAACTCCGCACTTTAGGAGGCCAAGGTGGGAGGATCATGAGGTCAAGTGATCAAGACCATCTTGGCCAACATGGTGAAACCCCGTTGCTACTAAAAATACAAAAATTAACTGGGCGTGGTGGCACACGCCTGTAGTCTCAGCTGCTCGGGAGGGTGAGGCAGAAGAATCACCTGAACCCGGGAGGCAGAGGTTGCAGTGAGCCAAGATTATGCCACTGCACTCCAGCCTGGTGACAGAACAAGACTCCGTCTCAAAAAAAAAAAAAAAAAAGGAAAAGGAAAAAAGACAAAAAAAGTTAGAAGGGTAACACTACCTAATTTCAATACTTATCATAAAGCAATATAATCAGACTCGTGTGGAACTGGCATAATAGAGAAATAGATTAATGGAAAAGAGAGTACAGAAATAGACCCACATATACGTGGAGAACTAATTTTTGACAAATATTTGAAGGCAACTCATTAAACAAAGGACAATCTGGCATTGTTTCTCTTCATATTGAGAAATTATTTAATATTTCTTATAATGTAGATCTTCTGTTATTTCAGCTTTTGTTCACTTAAAAACATTTTATTTCACCTTCATTTCTGAGGGTGTTTTCAATGTGTAATTCTGACTGACAGATTTTTTTTTTCAGAACTTCAAAGGAGCTATTTCATTTTCTATGAGTTCTATTATTTCTGATGAGAATAACATGGCCATTCCTATTGTTGTTTTTCTACTGCATCCTTTTCTTCTAGCTTCTTTCAAGATATTCTATTTATTTTTTGTTTTCAGCAATTCTACTCTAATGTGGCTAGGGGTGTGTTCATACTGCTTGGAGTTTATGAGCTTCTCAGATATATGGATTGTAATTTTCATCAAAATTAGAAAAAATTTGCTACTATTTTTTCAAATATTTTTCTGCCCCAATATAACATCTCTCCTTCTAAGGCTCTAATTCCATTTGTTTTAGAGTGCTTGATATGCCCCTACAGACCACTGAGGTGCTATTCTTTTTGTATTTCTCTGTGTGCTTTTTTTTTTTTTTTTTTTCTGAGACGGAGTCTTGCTCTTGTTGACCAGGTTAGAGTGCAATGGTGCGATCTCAGCTCACCGCAACCCCCGCCTCCTGGGTTCAGGTGATTCTCCTGCCTCAGCTTCCCAGGTAGCTGGGATTACAGGTGCCTGCCACCATGCTCAGCTAATTTTGTATTTTCAGCAGAGACGGGGTTTCTCCATGTTGGTCAAGTTGGTCTCAAACTCCCAACCTCAGGTGATCCGCCCGCCTCAGGCTTCCAAAGTGCTGGAATTACAGGCATGAGCCACCGCACCTGGCCTCTGTGTGCTTTAGATTGTATAGTTTTTATTGACCTGCCTTCAGATTTGCTAATCAAATAGTGCTTTCTTTGCACTATTCATTTTCCTAAGTCCATCCTGTGATGTTTTAATTTCCGATATTGTATTTGTTACTTCCAGAATTTCTAATTTTTCTTTTTCACGCTTTCATTTCTGTGTGGAGTCCCCATCTGTTTACTATTTCCAAGCTTTTGTTTAAATCCTTGAATTTCTTGTGACAGCTGGTCAAGAAACCTTAGCTGCCAATCCTATAATCCTTGTCATCTTTGGATTCATTCTATTGACCCTTTCTTTTTATCTTTATGGGCTTCTGCTACCTCCTATGTGTAGTAATTTTTTATGGCATGTTTAATGCTATGCTACATTATTATGAGTCTAGATTATGTTGTTTTTCTTTAAAGAGTGGTTTTTGTTTACCTTTATGGTATCTCATATGAATGCTTGGCATTCAGCAAATTCTTTTTATTTGAGCTGTTTGAAATACAATTTTTTCCAACGTTATGTAACCTCAGAAATCAATTCAGCTCAGTTTCCCAGTAGTCTTTCTCTCATTGGCCTCACAGAATATTATCCTGAGCATTCCAGCTTAGTATTTGGCCAGAGTCAAGGGAACCACTATGCATATTGCTAAGTTTCTTCTTTGTACCACTCCTTCCTCTCTGTTACTCTGCCCCAAAAATTCCAGCTGCTGTAGCAGCTCTAAAGTCTAATCTCCACGTCCTTTACCCAATCAAACCAATGCCTCCTATCTCAGCCACAATTTATTGTTTGAAAAGTTCTCCCAGGCAGAAAGCTGGGATTAATACAGAACTTAGGACATGTGTTTCTCTTCTTTCAAAGTCACATTTCTGTAGTTTTACTCCATGTATTTTCTACCGTATTATTGCTGTCTAAAACACAAAGCTGAATCCAATTCTTGTTTCTCTGTCATGGCAAGAACTGAAAATCCTCCATCCTGTTTTTCCCCATTGTTGAATGTAAATGGATTGTTAAAGATTACCACACATTTGAGGAAAGCTTCTTATGTCAAGTCCAGAGATGCAAACAAACAGCTTGAATGAGGCAGAAACCACACATGGAAAGAAAGGCTTTAAAAATAAACCTCTCATTAATATCCCCAGGAAGGTAGTGCATCCATGATTCAAGAACAGAATTTTATATTTTATTAAAAGAGGGAAGCCAGGCGTGATGGCTCATACCTGTAATCCCAGCACTTTGGGAGGTTGAGGCTGGTGGATCACAAAGTCAGGAGTTTGAGACCAGCGTGGACAACATGGTAAAACCCCGTCTCTACTAAAAATACAAAAATCACCCAGGTGTGGTGGTGCACACCTGTAACACCAGCTACTCGGGAGACTGAGGCACGAGAATCACTTGAACCTGAAGCGAAGGGTGCAGTGAGCTGAGAATGTGCCATTGTACTTCAGCCTAGGTGACAGAGTGAGACTCCATCTCTAAATAAAATAAAATAGTGAGAAACTACAGAGAAAAAACTACTTTTAGAAAATAAAAACATAGGCTGGGCACGATGGTTCATGCTTATAATCCCAGCACTGTGAGAGGCTGAGGCAGGAGGCTCACCTGAGGTTAGGAGTTTGAAACCAGCCTGGCCAACACAGTGAAATCCCATCTCTACTAAAAATGCAAAATTAGGCCAGGCACGGTGGCTCACACCTGTAATCTCAGCACTTTGGGAGTCCGAAGTCAGTGGATCACCTGAGGTCTAAAGTTCGAGACCAGCCTGGCCAACATGGCAAAAATCCGTCTCTACTAAAAATACAAAAAATAGCCCAGCGTGGTGGCATACGCCTGAAATCCCAGCTATTTGGGAGGCTGAGGCAAGAGAACCACTTGAACCTGGGAAGTGGAATTGCAATGAGCCGAGATCACACCACTCCACTCCAGCCTGGACAACAACAGTAAAATTTCGTCTCAAAAAAAAGAAATTCACCAGGTGTCATGGCACATGCCTATAGTCTCAGGTACTAGGGAGGCTGAGACAGGAGAATTGCTTGAACTTGGGAGGCAGAGGGTGCAGTGAGCCAAGATTGTGCCACTGCACTCCAGCCTAGGCGAGATACAGCGAGACTCCGTAAAAAAAAAAAAAAAAAAGAGAGAAAAGAAAAACATGATCACAAAAATACAAAGTTCAACAGAGAGATAGAAAACATGAGGGGCAGAAAGAATTTTAAAATTTCTAATCCAGCCCAAGAAGTCTAACATCTGAATAATAGGAGTTTTAGAGAGAACAGAGGAGACAGATGTACCAAAGAAATAGTCAGACATGGCCATGCGCAGTGGCTCACGCCTGTTATCCCAGCACTTTGGGAGGCTGAGGTGGGCAGATCACGAAGTCAAGATATCAAGACCAACCTGACCAACATGGTGAAACCCCATCTCTACTGAAAATACAAAAATTATCCGGGTGTGGTGGTGCACACCTGTAGTCCCAGCTACTTGGGAGGCTGAGGCTCACGCCTGTAATCCCAGCACTTGGGCAGATCACCTGAGGTCAGGAGTTTGAGACCAGCCTGATCAACATGGAGAAACTCCGTGGTGCCTCATATCTGTAATCCCAGCTACTCAGGAGGCTGAGGCAGGAGAATCGTTTGAACTCGGGAGGCGGAGGTTGCGGTGAGCTGAGATCATGCCATTGCACTCCAGCCTGAGCAACAAGAGTGAAACTTTGTCTCAAAAAAACAGAAAACTACCAGAAGCATAAGTCTCCAGAATGAACAAAAAGTATTGCCCAGAACAAGTGTTCCGCACATCTGATGAAAATACACCAACACTAAAGTACATCACTATGAAATGTTAGCACATTGAATGAAAAGCACATATTTTATATGCTCCCAGATAGAAAGAAAAAAAACCCCAGGTCCTATAAAAGAAAGGTCAATCAACATGCTTCAGATGTCTTCATAGCAGCTCTGGAAGGAAGCAAGCATCTTAGAATTACGGGGAAAAATAGCACTTCCAATAGGTGTGTGTATCCCAGAAAGCCACCAATCATGTATAAGGGTAGATTAAAGACATTTGCAGACATATAGGTTCCCAAAATAATTATCTCCCATGCTTCTGGTTTCTAGAAGCTACTATGGAATGTGTTTATAATACAGGGGAAAGAAGCAGAAAAGAGGAATCATAGAGTCCAAGAGAGGCTCTAGCTCAGGAGTGAGGCAAAGTAGAGACCCAGGAGGATGGTGACAGCAGGTGCCTGGGTGAACGCTGGTACCAGGCACGAGGGCAATCTATCCAGACAAGAGCAGAGCAGGAGGTCTTGGGAGAGTTCCTCAAGAAGTTAAATCTGCAAAGGCATCTAATGTGTTTTTAGGACATTGAAAGTAGATTTATCTAACTAGGGGGAAGTTTGGGGATAAAATTAGTGATAAGTGGCTGGGCGCAGTGGCTCATGCCTGTAATCCCAGCCCTTTGGGAGGCCAGGGCAGGTGGATCACCTGAGGTCAGGAGTTTGGGACCAGCCTGGCCAACATGCTGAAACCCCGTCTCTGCTAAAAATGCAAAAATTAGCTGGGGGTGGTGGCAGATGCCTCTAATCCCAGCTACTCAGAAGGCTGGGAAAGGGGAATCACTTGAACCGGGAAGTGGAAGCTGCAGTGAGCGGAGATCACTCCACTGCACTCCAGCATGGGTGACAGCGTAAGACTCCATCTCAAAAAAAAAAAAAATTAGTGATAAGTACACAAAGAAATAGATGATAGTCATTGCCTCTAGGGCAAACTAAAGCTGTTCTAGGACATGGAAAGTAATTCTACTATCACATGGTTGAGATGTGAATAGTATTTACATAGTCACAATGCCATTACTCCGGAATAGCAATCTAGCCAAAATGCTATTAAAACTGCATATATTTGGGAAGATGAGGGATTAAAAGTGGGTGTGGGGGTTGGGGACAGAGAGAGAAGGAAAGAGAGCCTAATTTTCATCTTGGATTGTGGAAATACAATAAATGCAGCTTAAAATGAAACAACCAAGAACTGGAATAGGCCAGGTGCGGTGGTTCACACCTGTAATCCCGGCACTTTGGGAGGCCGAGGCAGGCTGATCACCTGAGGTCAGGAGTTCGAGACCAGCCTGGCCAACATGGAGAAACCCCATCTCTACTAAAAATACAAAAAAATTAGCTGGTGTGGTGGTGGGTGCCTGTAATCTCAGCTACTCGGGAGGCTGAGGTAGGAGAATCGCTTAAACCTGGAAGGCGGAGGGTTGCAGTGAACTGAGATCATGCCACTGCACTGCAGCCTGGGCAACAGAGTGAGACTCCCTCTCAAAAAAAAAAAAAAAAGAAAAGAAAAAGAAAGCTGATTGTGCTCACGGATGCTAAACACAGGAGGCATGGAATATGCTGCAGGGCCACATGAAGACTATGTTTTGGTCAGGAAAAAGAAAAGAGGGGAAAGGGCAAAGTCCAGGCCAGAGCCTTTATTGGGAGAGGCCATGCAGAAAGACGTGAACAGTTTAGGACTGGCTAGTTTGGCTTCAAACTATAGTGTGGGGGGTCCCTAGGTGCCTGGCGTGCCCCTGGGATGATGAAGGCAGAGGAACATTGCCTCCTGGGTGTGCCGGCCTGAGGGAGGAGGCCTGGCTACGGCTGGTTAGTTTGCATATCAAAGGTGTGCTCCAGATACGCTTTTGCTATCTCTAGAAATTGGCCAGTTAGAGTGCATTTCTCCTTCTCCCTAGCCAGAAAGGTCCTTTTTTTTTTTTTTTTTTGAGGTGGAGTTTAGTTCTTGTTGCCCATTCTGTAGTGCAATGGTGTGATCTTGGCTCACTGCAACCTCTGCCTCCTGAGTTCAAACGATTCTCCTGTCTCAGCCTCTTGAGTAGCTGGGATTACGGGCACCCGTCACCATGCCCAGCTAATTTTATATTTTTAGTAGAGATGGGGTTTCTCCATGTTGGTCAGGCTGGTCTCAAACTCCTGACCTCAGGTGATCCACCCACCTCGGCCTCCCCAAGTGCTAGGATTACAGGGGTGAGCCACTACACCCAGCAGAAAGGTCTTTTTAAGGATGTAAAAATATTATAGTATACAGAAAATGAAAAATACAAAAAACTCAAAAAGCCAACTCCAATTAGCTGTAGGACACACAGGAAGGGCAGGGGGAAACGGCCTTAGGGACAACGGGAACCTGTGCCTGGACCGCTAGAACTCCCTCTTCCCCCTCAACTCCATCTCTTTACAATTGTATGTCGGCTTCACTCACTCAGGCTGGCCTTCCCCTGGCTGAAGACAGGGCAGGCTCCACCAGCAGACCGGGGGGAAGGAGCTTCTCCCCACTCCAGCTGGAAAGAATACCCAGTGCCTGGCTCAGGGGAATGTCCCCTTGCCCCTGCAGAACAACTCCTGTGACCGGTCTGGACATACCCACTGGACCAGGAGGCATCAAGGACCTAATTTGGTGGCAGCTGGGCAGTGCCTCACAAGGGAATAGCTGAGCATGGTCCTACTTGGGGCCTCTGAATTTGTCCTTGGCCTTCCTTTTGCCTACAGGGCTCCTCCCCAGAGGCTGGAAGCTCTCCTTTCCGGCTCCCCTTGGCCCCACCGCCAGTCTCTGCTCAAACATCTGCATTTCAGGGAGGCCCTCTCTGGCCTTCTTATGTAAGGTAGGTCCCTCCCCGTCTGCCAAACCAGCCTTTTGTTTATCCATGGCAGGTACCACCATCTGGCTACCATAGCTTTCTTTGTGCTAAAAGACAAATTTAGGCACAGTGAATTTTTTGGCCAGGCGTGATGGTGAAACTGACCCGATTGTCCCAAAGATCATTTTTTGGACAAACATAGAAATGGATCTTTTTGAACCTTACATTTGTTTTATCTGAGTTCCTTCCTTGGGAAACACCTTCAGGCCTCTCAAAAAAGAAAAAGGTATCAAAGAACTGAAACTCACCAGATCACCACATCCAGACAACCGGATTCCAGGCCCGTCATCCACCAGGATTGCTCCCTTACGCTCCTCAAGTTCCTCTTTTCTTACATTCCTTCCCAGTTCCTATTTTTTCGTTGTTGCTGTTGTTTGAGGCGGAGTCTCACTCTGTCACTCAGGCTGGAGTGCAGTGACACGATCTTGGCTCACTGCCACCTCCGCCTCCCAGGTTCAAGCGATTCTCCTGCCTCAGCCTCCCGAGAGCCGGGACTACAGGCGCACGCCACCACGCCCAGCTAATTTTTGTATTTTTAGTAAAGACAGGGTTTCACCATATTGGCCAGGCTGGTCTCATACTCCTGACCTTGTGATCCGCCTGCTTAAGCCTCCCAAAGTGCTGGGATTACAGGCGTGAGCCATCCTGCCCAACCCCAGTTCCTATTTTCTTATACGTTGTTACATTTCTTTCCTGCTACACAGACCCCTAATTTGAGTAGGTCAAGGAGATGGAGCTGAGAGTGAACTCCCATCTCGCTGGCTGCAGCACCTGATTAAAGCCTTCTTCCTTGGCAATACTCGTCTCAGTCATTGGCTTTCTATGCGGCGAGCAGGAGGACCTAGAGTGAACCCTTGGTGCTCTGCTAACAGTGGCTCACATGCTTTGGGAGGCTGACGTGGGAGGATCGCTGACATGGGAAGGAGCCCAGGAGTTCGAGTCTACAGCAAGCTATGGTCACCACTACACTCCAGCCTGGGCAACACAGCGAGACCCCATCTCATAACAATGAAAACGTGCATTAGTTTGAGCATTCAGCAATTTGTGAATCAGGCAGCACCAGACCATAAGCAGCTCAGCACTCCACCTGGGGGCTCGAGGGGAAAACTTTACTAAGGTGTTGGCCAAAACAAGACAAAGAAGATACTTGATGGATCAAAGTGGAAAGTCCCCAGTGAGAGGTGTGTTGGCGGCTCCTGACGGGTTAAGATTTGGCTTTGTTCTCTCAGGCTGTGTCTGTTCACACTGAGCTTCTGGGCTGGGTTACCATTTGCTCACAGGACTCAAGGTTCTGCAGCATCTCAGCCTAAACGGCCTCCCAATTAACCATGTTTTAACCACGTGTGTACTAGAATCTAAGCCCTACCAACCCCTATTCTTGGCCTCCACTAGACTATAAGCTCCATACGGCACAGCATCCGGATTGGTCACTGCTGTCCTCAGAATGCCTAGAACAGCGCCTGGTGCATGGGAGGTGATCACGTGGCTACCATCATGGGAAGGAGAGACTGTCCTCCAAAGAAACAGGAGTGACACAAATGTGGTGCTGGGTGTTGTGAAGGCGAGGAGGCACTCTAGATGTTGTCTCCTGTGGCTGGGGTCCTGAGCTGTAGGGCCCTCGTGGGACTTCAAGTCCCAACCCCGCACTGGGAAGCTCTTTCCCTTTCTCCACCCTACCCAGGACAGAAGCTAGTGGGGCCCTGGGTGGTAAAGAGAAGCATGGTGCCTCTGCCTATGGGAGGCGACGGACAGCCACCAGGCCGGCCCCCAGCAGGAGTCAGTGGTGAAGCACAGGGACTCCCGGCCTCCTGCTGTGTCTCAGGCCTCCCTCTCTCATGGGCAGGGAACCGGTGCTTGTGACCTGACTGGAGAAGAGATTATAGCAGGGAGGCAACATGCCCTTGGGACTCGGAGCGGCCAAGATGGAGAATCCTGAGGTGAGGCGGGCAAGCCCTGAGCATCTGGGGAGCAGACACCACTGGGGGCCGCAGAGAGTGGGTGGCACCCAAAGCACAGGAGTGACATTGTTCTCCATCCTCTGCCCCTCTTGCTCCTGGCAGTGAGCTGGGCTTTCACCTCTGCTCTACTGATGCAGGGCAGAGGGGTTCGGTCCTCCCCGGCCCGTCCTCGGTAGGTCAGCTCCTTAGTGATGTGGGTTTTGTCCCTTATTCACAGAGGTGCCCCACGCGCACATAGCAGTGCCTGGCATGTGGTGGCCCCTCATTGATACCTGTGGGACTTGGGGAGCATCGGCCACTCTTGAAGCAGCCATCCTGGAAGGGCAGCTGAGTCTCTGAAGGGGGCCACTGTGTCATCTTCACAGGAGTCCATGTTCAAGCCACAGGGCTTCCTAGAGCTGGAAGAGCCACCTGGATGGTAGTGAGACGCTGCCTCTGGGGGAGTTTGGGGCCTCCCGCCTGGGAAGACTTCTCCTGAATGAGCCCAGTGCTGTGGACCTGGAGACACTTTTGTCTTCAGGGCCTGCTTGTGGCAGCGGCGGATGCGGCTGCCCACCCAGCTGGAGAGAGCTCGTGGGCCTCGCCCTTCTGTTCCCCAGACTCACAGAGCCTCACGGCCAGATTTTCAGAGGAAGGAATTGCTCCAAATGTTAACAGCTCCCAGGACAGTGATTCTCAGAGGGACCCTATGCACGCCAGCAGAGAATGGCATCCCCATGGTGCCCAGGCCTCAAGAGCACCTGAATGCCAGGGGAGCTTCTGAAAGTCCTAGGTTACTGGACCTGGGAATGTGCATCCCTAGCCACCCTTTCATGCTTTGGGAGAGTGGGTTCTTCCAGGCCTTGCATTATGGGGAGACCCAGCCAGTCTCTGGGAGCCACACAGCCCCTGCTGCCCCAGGGGTGGTTCACCAAGGTCCTGGGCTCCCCAGGCCATGTGTGGAGTCGGGGCCTGCTTAGCCCTGGAGGATGGCAGATCCTAGGAGTGGCCTCTTCTCAGGAGGCCAACCATGAGTGCCTGTGGAAATGAAGGATGCTCCAGGTGAGGCTGAGGCTCCTCAGGGAGGGAGAGTGTGGTCAGTTGAATGATGGCCCCAAAGACATCCAGTCCTAGTTCCTGCAGCATGCAAACGTTGCCTTATGTGGCACAAAGGAGTGCTGCAGGTGTCATTAAGGTAACGATTTTTTTTAGATGGAGTTTTGCTCTTGTTGCCTAGACTGGAGTGCAGTGGTGTGATATCAGCTCACTGCAACCTCCACCTTCTGGGTTCAAGTGATTCCCATGCCTCAGTCTCCCAAGTAGCTGGGATTACAGGTGCACACCACCACGTCCCACACATTTTTTTGTATTTTTAGCAGAGACGGGGTTTCACCACGTTGGCTAGGCTGGTCTTGAACCCCTGACCTCAGGTGATCCACCTGCTTTGGCCTCCTAAAGTGCTGGGATTACAGGCATGGGCCACTGTGCCAGGCCAGGGTGTCTCGTTTGTCTTGTTTTTGTTTTTGAGACAGAGTTTTGCTCTTCTTGCCGAGGCTGGAGTGCAATGGCGCAATCTCAGCTCACCACAACCTCTGCCTCCTGGGTTCAAGTGATTCTCCTGCCTCAGCCTTCTGAGTAGCCAGGACTACAGGCATGCGCCACCACACCCAGCTAATTTTGTATTTTTAGTAGAGATGGGATTTCTCCATGTTGTTCAGACTGGTCTCGAACTCCTGACCTCAGGTGATCTGCCTGCCTTGGCCTCCCAAAGTGCTTGGATTATAGGTGTGAGCCACCACACCCGGCCTTTTTTTTTTTTTTTTGAGATGGAGTCTCTCTCTGTCACCAGGCTCAAGTGCAGTGGTGCAATCGCAGCTCACTGCAGCCTCTACCTCCCAGGTTCAAGCAATTCTCCTGCCTCAGCCTCCCTAGTAGCTTGGGCTACAGGCTTGCATCGCCATGCCCGGCTAATTTTTCTGTGTTTTTATTAGAGACAGGGTTTCACCACGTTGGCCAGGCTGGTCTCAAACTCCTGGCCTCAAGTGATCTACCTGCGTCAGCCTCACAAAGTGCTGGGATTACAAGTGTGGGCCATATCTGGCCAAGTTAAGGATCTTGAGATGGGAAGGTTGTC
The DNA here is from genome assembly GCA_963573385.1 of Cacajao melanocephalus. Classification (NCBI taxonomy): domain Eukaryota; kingdom Metazoa; phylum Chordata; class Mammalia; order Primates; family Pitheciidae; genus Cacajao; species Cacajao melanocephalus. Next base: position 15,134 of record CAUYLG010073213.1, read on the forward strand.
CTGAGTCAGCCAATTGGGCCCTAAATGTAGTCATAAGTGTCCTTACAAAAGGGAGGAAGAGAGATTACACACAGAAAAGAAGGCAATGTGACCAGGGAGGCACACTGGAGGATGTAGCCACAAGTCAAGGAATGCTGGCAGCCCTTAGGAGCTAGCAGAGGCCAGGAGCAGAGTCTCCTCTGGAGCCTCCAGGGGGAGCTAGCCCTGCTGACACCTTGCCTAAACCACATGCAACTGACTTGAGACTTGTGGCCTCCAGAACTGCAGAGAATAAACTTGTGTTAGCCACCAAGTTTGTGGTAACTTGCATCAGCCGTGGGACATCTCCGCCTTCTGGAAGCTGCAGCCTGGTGGAGAGGTCTAGCAGTGTCATCTGCGGGTCGAGCCCAAAGTTAGCAGCCCCGAAAGCTGCCTTTCCCTCTCTGCGGGGGTTGCAGCCACGTCTGCTTAGTGTGGTTTCAGTTCTCTGACAAGACTTAGCCTCCCAGCCTGCCCCAGAGCAGGTCATGCCTGCTGATACAGCGCGGGCTCCCTCTGCAGCCCAGCACAGCCTGAGGGATTACTGAGAAGTCCAGGTGAGCTGGAGACGTGAGGTGGGGCTCACAGCGGGTACTCAGCTTCCTCCAGCTCCAGCTCCTCCCACCCAGGTCCAACCTGCTGCTGCACCTTTCAAGATCTCTACATCTGTCCCTAGACAGACCCTGTCCTTTCTGCAGCAGAGGGGGTAGAAATGGACCCTCATCGTGGAGTGGTCAGTCCCAGCACAGCCGGGGCAGAGCAGGCTTCCAAGCCTTTGGCAGGACGCTGGCGCCTGGTCTGAGGACCAGGCCTGCCTCTCCTTCCTCTCGCGGGCCCTGGAGGGCAAGGTCAGAACTGGGCCTAACGCAGCTCCCACGCTCACAGGGGTGGGCACAGGTCTGAGGTTTGTTGAACGAATGGCTCCTGCAGCCCCTGAGAAAGCTGGCCTCCTCGGGAAAGTATCAGGGCCATCTTCCCAGTCTCCCTCCTGTCTCCAGCCCACTCCCAGCTGCAAATCCCAGCATTAGGTGGGAGGTGGAGGCTCTGGGATCTTGACTCTGTAAGACCCCCTGGCTCTTCCTAGCACCTGTCTTCAGGGCCTGTCCCGTTGACAACATGGTCCCAGGCCTGGGCCTCCGACTCTCCCTGCCCCCACCCCACACACCTCTGTGGCCACCCTCTGTCCACCTGCCTCCACCTAGAGCCTCCCTGTGGCCTCTTGCTGCTGTGCTCCATCAGGACATCACGCTCCAGCCTCAGACCGCTGGGCTCTGAGTCTCGCTGGACTCTTTTTGGTGGAGATGGAAACCCAGTTAAAAATGGGATCCTAGAAAAAGGACCCCATGTGTAGACGCTGGGCGTCCCTGCCCATCCCCCGCTCCCCCACCTTTCCCAGCTCAGCTGTAGCCCGTGTCAGCTTCACCCTCCGCAGATCCCAGCACTTCTGACTTCCATGTGCCCAGCTCAATAAATCCACAGAAAACAGTCCCTCCAAAGTCCCTGAATGCTGTCTGTCATCCTGGGTTGAACTGTGCCCACCTCAGCAGCAGGAATTTTGGCAGGGAATAGAATTCTCTGTGTCAGCCTTCAGGCCTCAGCCCCAGCCTGGTGTGGGGCACAGAAGGAGCCATCTCGCTGCAACCCCATCTACTGCGAGTGGGACAAGGGAGAGCCCAAATGGAGCCACCGTAAGAGGGAGTGGACACTCACCAAAGATGCCCACATCTGCTGCGTCTCCTGCAGGTGCCCCTAGGCATACCCCACCTCCCTGCTGCAGACAGGCTGCCTGACCTGGCACTGGTGTGCCTGGCTGCTGAGCATGCCGTGTGGGCCTCTCTGCCCTATGTAGCGTGCTGGCTGGCATCTGCCTCAGCCCCAGCCTGGGGGCCTTGGCCCTTTGTAGGGACCAGACTGAGTCCTGCTGGGAAACCCTCCTTGCCTTCCCCAGGGCAGGGCAGGGACAGGCAGCAGGGGAGTGAGACACGTCTGCCACATAGCACCCTGGAGAATCAAGTGCCAGCCTCTCTAACCTCAGTTTCCTCATCTGCAAAATGGGGGTGGGTGATTCCTACTCACCTGCCTGGGCTAGGGGAAGCTAAAGGCCCTGTCCAGGCCGGGCGCAGCGGCTCACACCTGTAATCCCAGCACTTTGGGAGGCCAAGGCAGGTGGATCACGAGGTTAGGAGTTCGAGACCAGCCTGGCCAAGATGGTGAAACCCCATCTTTACTAAATATACAAAAATTAGCAGGGCGTGATGGTGGGCGCCTGTAATCCCAGCTATTTGGGAGGCTGAGGCAGGAGACTTGCTTGAACTCAGGAGGCAAAGGTTGCAGTGAGCCAAGATTGCGCCACTGCACTCCAGACTGGGTGACAGAATAAGGCTCTGTTTCAAAAAAAAAAAAAAAAAAAAAAAGGCCCTGTCCAAATGTGAGCTGGCCCACAGGCCTCCAGGCAGTTCCCCATACGTGGCACTGAGCTAGAAGGTCCTTCAGACTGGGGTGTGTCCCCGGCTCAACAGCTCCAGGCTGGATTTGCCCATGCTAACCAGATGGCCACCTGGTAACTCTCAGTGGGGTTCACACCTCCAGGAAAGCCACCAGCACAGGGCACTCTGGGGCCTGGGGCTCAGGGGTCAGGGGAGACTTGTCTAAAAGTGGCTCAGCCTAGGAGCTGCAGGTCTGGTGAGCACAGCACCTTCCCCTGAAGCTACTGGCATGCTGTCCCGAGACAACACCCATCAAAAGCCCTGAGGCTGCGGACAGTCCTGGCCAAAGACACCATTATGCAGAGTCCTCTCTGCCTTGCCTCTTTCCCCAGGCAGGGTAGGGGTGCAGTATTTTCTGTGGCTGCCCAATACATGGCTCAGGCTTCTGCATTCTGAGCTTCAGGCCTAATCCTCTTCCAGGGTTCCCAAACCCGTTCCTCAGCCACCCGCAGGCTGGTGTGGTTGCTCCCAGCTATGCCTGCCTGACCCTGTCTGAAAAGCGAGAGGTCTGGAGCTCAGCCAGGTTTCCGTTCTGTGTACAGGGAGCAGAGGAGGGGCTCACAGCAGCCTCCAAGCACTGGGCACTTGGCCAGAAACAAAGGGGAGACCCTACACCCCCAAAGCGCAAATCTATAAAAGAAGTTTGGGGCAGACTGTGGTGGCTCTCGTCTGTAATCTCAACACTCTGGGAGGCCAAGGCAGGTGAATAATTTGAGGCCAGGAGTTTGAGATCAGCCCAGCCAATACGGCAAAACCCCATCTTTACTAAAAATACAAAAATGAGCTGGGTGTAGTGGCATGCATCTGTAATCCCAGCTACTCAGGAGGCTGAGGTGGGAGGGTCGTTTGAGCCTAGGAGGCAGAGGTTGCAGTGAGCTGAGATTGCGCACTCTAGCCTGGGTGCAGAGCAAGACTCTGTCTCAGAAAAAAAAACAAAAACATTGAAAAGTTCTGCGTACAGCTCAATGCTATTCATTCCTAGGGATTGGGGTCACCAGGGAGGCTTCTTGGAGGAGGAAGCAGGGCTGAGGAATGGATGGCAGCAGAGGGTGCTTGTGGGTGAGGCTGTGGTGCTGTTGGGGAGGCAGGGTGTGGCAGCTTGGGCTGGGGCCAGCGATGAGCTTGGAATTCCCCAGGGCTTTCCAGAAGCCAGAAAGCTGGGCGGAATGGGTTGTCCCTCTTCTCTTGTCCTCCTACCCTGGCCACAGCTGGGAAGCCCTGGGCAGGCGCCCGAGGACAGCTGGCATGCTCAGCCTTTGGTCGAGAACTGAGGTGGCAGGAGGACTAATGGGAAGGAGGAGAGGTGTCCTGGGGCCCTGGGGCAAGGCCCTGCTTTGCACTCAAGATAAGAATCCAGGGCTGTAAGGGGAGGTGGTCCATTCAGCTGTATTCAAGGAGTAAGACACATCTTGGGTCAAATTAGAGAGCTGGTAGGGACTGTTTTCGGGTCCTGGGTCAGCCCCAGGAGGTCCCTTCTTCCCCACTGGCCCAGAAGCTCTTAAACAGGAAGGTGGGAAAACATTTCACGTGCTCAGAGAGATGTCCTCACCCCAGCTAGGCTCAGAGCATGGCAAAAGCACCCCAAGGGCCAGGCAGGCAGGGCAGGTCGGGGCACCCAGGGTTGCCGGCTGCTGATTCTGAGCTGGGTGGAGGAGGGGCTGACAGCCTGTGCTGGGACAGGGACAGCCGTGGTTATTGGCCGGGAGAAAGGGCGGCTTGAAAGTCAGGAAGGCCACGGCTATAGGACAGAGAAGCTGCCGTGGCTTAAAGGTGTCCCCCAGAGTTCCTGCATTGGCAGCTTGGTCCCCAACACAACAGCACTGGAAGACGGGACCTTTAAGAGGTGATGAGGTCACTCGGGCTGGGCCCTCCAGAGTCGATCGATGCCATCATCATGGGAGTGGGTTTGTTATCAAAGTGAGTTGAGCCCCTTCTTGCTCTCTGTCTTTGGAGTCCACGGCCCCCATCCTTCCATTTAGTGCTATAGGATGACCCAGCAGCACGTCCTCACCAGATGCTGCCCCTCGGTCTCAGCCTTCCCAGCCTCCTTCGCTGTAAGCCTAACACATTTCTCTTGGTTGTAAATTACTCAGTCTGTGGTATTCTGTGGTAATAACAGAAAACTGACGAAGACGCAGGCCAAGGTGAGCTCAGCTTGGAGTGGGGCCCAGTGTGAGTCAGGATAGGGACTGGCCCAGGCTGCAGAGGTCAGGAGCAGGACACCGGGGCCAAAGCTCAGGGTTACCTGGCCTCTCTTGGAGGCCTCTGGAGTCTGCTGGGTCTAGCCCCGCCACCTGAGGTTCGAAGCCCTCTGCACTCCCATCCTGAGCCCTGCCGTCGTCCCACAGCCCCTGTCTCCAGGCTGGACTCTTTCATCTGCTGTGCACACACTTCAGTCTCATCTCTCACCCTTGACCCTGCCCAAAATAATATGTGCTTACAAAGAGCTTGCCCTCTTTCCAGCTTTATCTCAGGAAGCACCTTCGGGAAGCTTTTCCCAACCCGTTTAGCCCCAGGGACCTGGGATTTCTCTGGATTCTGGAACATGCTGGCAGGTCATCAACACCAGAGTGAATACACGTGTCTGGTCCCCGCTGTCCTCACTGCAGAGAGCTGACAGTTGTGGGGAGAGGCGGGCAATAACCAGGGCGGTGAGCAGACGCATCACTGCAGTGTGGGTCCCTCGTGGAGGAATGGTGCCGAGAATGGAAATGACCACAGAGCCTTCCTGAGGTGGGGTGGTAGGGAAGGAGCTGGCTACAGAGATCTGAGGGGGCACAGGACGTCCTAGGGCTGAAGAGAGCCAGCCTGGCTGGAGGCAGAAGGCCATGGGGGAGGCTGGTGCTGGAGCTACGGGGAGAGGACCAGGCAGAGCTGGAGAGGTTGCAGCAGCAACATTATCCTGGTGACAGGTTTGGGCTTTGTTCTAAGAGCAATGGGAAGCCACCAGAGACTCCCACACAGAAGCATGTGGGAGTGAATTTGCATTTGGGGACAGTCTCCCTGACTGCGGTGGCTGGAGTAGATTGTAGAGGTCAACACCTGATCCTGGGACAGCCCTTTGTGTCGTCTGATTCAACACGATGTTCTTGGACCAGGGTGGTGGCAGTGGGAACGAGGAGAAGTGGATGGATTTGGGGCGCAGAATCAATGAGGCTTGGAGATGAGAAGGGGGCCTGCCCAGGATTCTGGCAGAAGCCAGCAGGTGCAGTTCCCTGGGAAGGGGGCGCAGGGGGCCTCAGACAGCAGTGACCTGGGCTGCGGGAAGAAGGCGGTGAGTGCCACTGGGGACTGCAAGCCAGTGAAGGACTGCATGAAGGCACCGGGTGGACAAGGGCCTGGCAACTCTGAGGAGGGCCCTGGACAGACAACACGAACCTGGCTCTTACCACGGAGTGGGCGGAGCTGAGCTGAGATCCACCCTGTTCCCATCACTGGCCATTCTGGGCGCTGTCAGTGCCGCCCCCGTTCCCAGAGAGATTGCATCTGCACTTGGGACCAGCCATCACAGTGGGCTCCCAGCTCCCACTCCTGCCCCTCCTGCCAGACCCTGCCCTCCCCTAGCTTCAGGCACATGCCCAGCTCCTCCAAGACACTGCACCTGGTATCCTCAGGCTCCCTCCCACTCTGGAGACTCCAATGGAACTCAGATACCCACCAGTCCCACTGCTCCTGGCCTCCTCCTGCTCCTCCTCCATCCTCTACCATGGGTGATGTCATTGCTGCCCACCCATAACAGCATCTTAGCTGGCACTCTAGGCCAGGGCTTTGCGCACTTCAAGGCATACATAAATCACCTGGAGGTCTTGCTAAAATGCAGGTTCTCATTTAGCAAGCCTGGGAGGCCCAAGATTCTGGATTTTTTTCTTTTTTCTTTCTTCTCTCTTTTTCCCTCCCTCCCCCCTCTTTCCTTCCTCCCTCCCTCCCTCCTTCCCTTCCTTCCTTTTTTCTTCCTCTCTTCCTTTCTTCCCTCTATCCTTCCTTTTTCTTCCTCCCTCCCTCCTATCTTTCTTTCCTTCTCTTTCTTTTTTCCTTTCTCTCTTTTTCTCTTTCTCTTTTAAAATTTCTTTCTTTCTTCTCCCTCTCTCCCTCCCTTCCTTTCTTTTCTTTTAGAGACAGGATCTTACTATGTTGCCCAGGCTGGACAAAAACTCCTGGAATCAAGTGATCCTCCTGATTCAGCCTCCTGAGTAGTTGGCACAACAGACTGGATTTTGCGTTTCTAAGAAGCCCAGCTACTGCTGCCACTGGCCCTTAGCCATAGTTGGAGGGGTGAGGCTTTTCCAGACTCATTCCTCTCCTCCCCTCCCCAACACATCCTGAAAGCTTCTTGAGTCTTCCTCTCCTCCCTTCCTTCTACCACCTGAGCTTAGGTCCCGTCATCTCTGACCTGAACGACGGCACCTGCTGGCATGCCTTCCTTTGCTTACGGCTGCCAAGGGCTGTTCTGAGGTAGGAGTTACTTATCCAGGGCCTTTCCCTGCAGGTTGCAGGGTCCACGCCTCTCCTCACCGCAGACGCTGTGCGTGGATGGGCTGGAGGATGTACACAGAAAGGTCACAGAGGGACAGCCAAGATCAAAGCCCAGAAGTGGACTCCATCCAGGGCCATCCTATCAATCCCGGGGGGCTCATTCAACCCATGCAGGTCCCTTGCCAAAGCCAGGGAGAGCCAAGGGCAAGACCCCATTACTCCAGAGAGCAATGTTGCCTGGTGCTGTAGCTCAGTCAGTCTTAGGAGGCCAGACCCGGAGGTTCATGCCTGTAGTTCCAGCACTTTGGGAGGCCAAGGTGGGAGGATCATTTGAGGCCAAGAATTCAAGACCAGCCTCAGCAATATAGCAAGACCCCTGTCTCTATAAAAGACAGTGGATCATAGATTTTCATAGTTTGGACTAAAATCTCTTGCTAAAATACATATGTTTTAGCCCCAACCCCCGAGATTCTGATTCTGTGTTCCTGGGGGAGCCATCATTTTAAAAGAAAAAACAAAACAAGCAAAATCAAACTAGGGTATGATGCCCACCGACGTCTGAGCCTGGCTGCGCTTCCTCACCTATGCCAATGGCGCCACCTGGTGGTCATACTGCACATTACACCGCCTTCCCGGAGGGGCTTTCTTGCGCAAAAGATAGGGTCGCTGCACACAGCATCTCTTGTAATTTTCCCAACTCTGCAAGAGAGCTCCTCATCCCCATTTCACTGATGAAGAAGCTGAGACTCAAAGAGTAGAGGTGACATCTCTACTACCCCACTTGTGGGAAGTGGAAGAGAGTCTGAACCTTAGCCTTGTCTGTGTTGTGGCTTGTAAATCCAGCTGGTAGTCAAAATCATCCAGGGAGCCTTTTTAAATTGGAGGCGAGGCCTTCAGGATCACCCATGTGTATGTGGCTGCTCACCTTTCCACGTGAGGAAAAGCTCAAAAGAGCCAAAGGCAGGAAGACACTCGCCACCCAGGACAAATTGGAGGTGGGTTGGGGTTTCAGGAAAAGGCTGGGGCTAGGGGGGCACCTGTAGCTTAGGGAAACTTCTGTTTATTAACGAGATATTTCAGTATTTTAACAACTGGTGTGTGTGTGTGTGTGTCTGCTCACATGAGCGATTGTGTGTACACACATACACACACACACACACACACACACAAACTTACAAGTGTGAGAATAGAAGAGGAAATAATGCCAACACAACCTTGGAAAATCTTGCAAGCTGGAAAGCAGATACTTGAGTGCCAACTGACTTAGCGGTGTGCCTTCGTTGAGTGCCTACTGTTTTCTCAAGATACTGTCAAAATGACAACGAAGCAATAAAGGCCCTATGGGCCCCCAAAACAAAGAAAAAGGGACACTGATAGTTAAAGGTTTCTGCAAAGAAGTAGAAAGTGGGTGAACCGTGGGGAGCAGCACTCCCTGGGGTCCTTAAGTCTATCCAGCCGGGGCAGTGCAGGCACCCTCCCAGCTGCATGGCCAGCCTGGGCAGTGCCAGGCTGGCCAAGGCCAAGAGAAGGATGTCTGCCCTGTACACTCCTGGTCTTGGGGGACAGAGTCAGTGCTGTGGTGATGGCCGTCAGTCAACCATACCCCCAATATCCCAGTAGTTTCTTCCACATAAATGTGACCGGAAGCGCAAGAGCCACTTAACACTGGAGGAAACCCAGGTCCTGAAAGGAAAAGACCAAGAAAAAGAGACCCAAACCACGGCTCCCACGAACACAAGGAAAATTCTGGGAATTTGCAAAGGAAAAGTGAAATTAGAATTGTCAGAGAGATTTCAGGTGAGATTACATGTTTTCTCCTCATCTGAAAGACAGCTAAAAGATGCTTTTTTCTCTCTCAATGTCATTTCTGAGATTTATTCATCAAACATAAATCAACCAGTGACTCTGTCCTACATTCCTTTGTATGTATGCCCCACAATTCATCGAATGACACGTAAGGTGATTCTGGGGCCTGAGTTTTTTGGCTGCTTGCAATTACAAATGGTGCTTAACAGCCTTGTGACCTTGGAAAATTACTTTTAACTTCACCCAGCCTCTGTTTACAGATGTTTATGTGGAAAATGAGGATAACAATAGGAGAATCTACCACACAGGTTTGTGGTGAGGATTAAATGGATTCATGAATGTAAGCCTTTAGAAGAGTGCAGTGGTTCTCAGTTGGGCCTGATTTTATACCCAGAGGACAGCTGACAATGTCTGGAGATGTTTTTGCGGAAATGACTGGTGGAGATGCTGCTGGCATCCAGTGGGTAGAAGCCAGGGATGCTGCTAAGCCTCCCGAAATGCATGGGGCAGCCCCCCCACAGAGAACTGCCCAGCCCAAATGTCAATAGGCCACGGTTTAGAAACCCTGAAACAGTGCATGGCACAAAATACGAACTCAATCAATAGTCATTATTTTTTAAGAGCTGCAGTGGCTGGGCACAGTGACTCATGCCTGTAATCCTAGCACTTTGGGAGACCAAGGTGGGTGGGTCACCTGATGTCAGAAGTTTGAGATCAGCCTGGCCAACATGGTGAAACCCTGTCTCTAATAAATAAATAAATAAATAAATAAATAAATAAATAAATAAAAAGTCGGGGAGATAAAAAGAAATAAATAAAAAGAGCTGCACTGAAAATTCTTTTCCTTATCTTGGATATACAAGTGTGAGAATCTCTCCCAGAAGCTATCACTCCCTTCAAATACTCATGGAACATTCATGACAATTGTTTTATTCAGCCATAAAGAACATCTAAGTAAATTCTAAAATGTAGAAATTATACAGAATATTTTCTTGCCATGAAGCAATAATTGAGAAATTGACTACTAAGGGAACCTTCTTCCTGCTCCACCCCTGCCCTCCCTTCAGCTATCCAGAATTCCAAAGCTATCTGGAATATTCAAAATTTCATAAGTAACTATTCATTAGAGAAGAAACACAAAATAAAATATTAATTTGTAAAGTAATATAAATAAGAATGTTATATGTTAAGAGCTACTGAATACAAGGGAAAACTCAGAAAAAATAGTCCTTTGAAATTTTATAAGATAAAGAAAATTGGCCTGGAGAGGTGGCTCATGCCAGTAATCTCAGCACTTTGGAAGGCCAAGGTGGGCGGATCACAAGGTCAGGAGTTCAAGACCAACCTGAGCAACATGGTGAAACCCCGTCTCTACTAAAAAAATACAAAAACTTAGCTGGGCGTGGTGGGGTGTGGCTGTAATTGCAACTACTCAGGAGGCTGAGGCAGGAGAATCACTTGACCTGGGAGGCGGAGGTTGCAATGAGCCGAGATGGCACCACTGCACTCCAGCCCAGGTGACAGAGCAAGACTCTGTCTCAAAAACAAAACAAAACGACAAAAAAAGAAAGAACACAAATCAGCTAAGCACTTATTTCTAGAAAGAAAATGAATAATAAAATAAATACCAAGAGAGTAGGAGGAAATTAATAAAAAAAATTATTGAAATACAAAAGTAGGCTGGGCAGGTGGCTTATGCCTGTAATCCCAGCACTTTGAGAGGCCAATATAGGTGGATCACCTGAGGTCAGGGGTTAGAGACCAGCCTGGTGAACATGGTAAAACCTTGTCTCTACTAAAAGTACAAAAATTTCCCAGGCATGGCAGTGGACACCTGTAATCCCAGCTACTTGGGAGGCTGAAGCAGAAGAATTGCTTGGACTCAGGAGGTGGAGTTTGCAGTGAGCCGTGATTGTGCCACTGTATTCCAGCCTAGGTGACAAAATAAATAAATATATAAATAAATTTAAAACTTACCTGGGGCTGGGCGCAGTGGCTAACACCTGTAATCCCAGCACTTTGGGAGGCTGAGGCTGGTGGATCATAAGGTCAAGAGACTGAGACCAACCTGGTGTTAGCCACTGATCCTGGCCTAAGATTTCTGCAAGTTTTATTTTGAGATGGAGTTTCACTCTTGTTGCCCAGGCTGGAGTGCAATGGCATGATCTTGGCTCACCGCAACCTCTGCCTCATGGGTTCAAGTGATTCTCCCTCAGCCTCCCGAGTAACTGGGATTACAGGCACCTGCCACCATACCCAGCTAATTTTGTATTACTAGAGATGGGGTTTCTCCATGTTGGTCAGATTGGTCTTGAACTCCCGACCTCAGGTGACCTAGGTGATCCGTCCACCTCGGCCTCCCAAAGTGTTGGGATTACAGGTGTGAGCCACTGTGCCCAGCCATCTCTCTATTTCTTTTAGAGACAAGATCTCACTCTGTTACCCAGGCTGGAGTGCAATCTTGGCTCACTGCAGTCTCCAGCTTCTGGGCTCAAGTGATCCTCCTGCCTCAGCCTCCCAAGTATCTGGCACTACAGGCACATGCCATCATGCCCGACTAATTTAATTTTTTTTTATTTCTAAGACTGGGTTTTGCTATGTTGCTCAGGTTGTTTTCGAATTCCTGGGCTGAAATGATCCTCTGCCTCCACCTCCCAAAATTCTGGGACTGCAGGCGCACCCCAACAGTCTCGGTAGGGACATGGAGGGTAAGACTCCAGGAGTGAATGGAATGGCTGTTCCCAAATCTTTGTTCCTCCCAATAATCCCGAGAGCTCAGACAGGCTGTACAAGTGACAAGCTGACCTTGGAACCAAGGCCTTGACCCCTTTATCACTGTGGCATAATGGCGTCCACTTGGGAGTCGATTTATCACAGCTGTGGCCTGAAAGCTAGAAAAAGGAAAAGGCCTGGTTTCTGTAAAAGGATTCACCACTCACTATCATTCGTATGATAGAGGAGAATCCAAAGGGATGATGGCTGGGATGGTCTAGTCAATGCAGATGTCTAGAAACATTGCTGCTAAATTCAGTCAGGTCAGTCTGAAAATACAGAGTCAAGTCAGAATTTCAGATAAGGCCATATTAAATGTCTGTGTGGAGAGTGCCGGCACAAAATATGCTAGCCCACAAAGGGGCTGGCATGACAAAAATTCCTCAAGTCAACCCACTATCAAATCTTTAACCTTTGGTAACATAGTGACATAATCTTTGCATTGAAAAGAACTGCTCAGCCTATAATTCCAGCACTTTGGGAAGCTGAGGCAGGTGGTTCACTTGAGGTCAGGAGTTTGAGATCAATCTGGTCAACATGGTGAAACTCCATCTCTATTGAAAAAAACAAAAATTAGGTAGGTGTAGTGGCATGCACCTGTAATCCCAGCTACTCAGGAGGCTGAGGCTGGAGAATCACTTGAACCTGGGAGGCAGAGATTGCAGTGAGCCGAGATGTCAGCACTGCACTCCAGCTTGGGTGACAGAGCAAGACTGTCTCAAAATAAATCAATAAAAATAAATAACTGCTGAGTGAACAGTAAGGAAGAGTTCTCAATTTCAAGATGTCATTGTTGATTGATTACATTAGTATCTTTCGTTTTTGTTTAGAGAAGATGTCTCACTCTATTGCCTAGGCTGGAGTGCAGTGGCGTAATCTCGGCTCTCTGCAACCTCAGCCTCCCAGATTCAAGTAATTTTCCTGCCTCAGCCTCCTGAGTAGCTGGGATCAGCCTCCTGAGTAGCTCGGATCACAGTTGTGCCTGGCTAACTTTTGTATTTTTTTTTTTTTTTTTTTTTTGTAGAGACGGGGTTTTACCATGTTGCCTAGGATGGTCTCTAACTCCTGATCTTTTTTTTTTTCTATATTGTGTATTTTTTTTTCTTTATTTTCTTCTGTGCAAGTTCATTGATTTTTTTTTTTTTTTTTTGACAAACTCCTGATCCTAAATGATCCACCTGTCTCAGCCTCCCAAAGTGCTGGGATTACAGGCATGAGCAACTGTGCCTGGCCTAAGTGATTTTTTTTAATTAACAAGAAAAAAATTTTTTTTTTGAGACTGAGTTTCACTCTGTCACCCAAACTGGAGTGCAGTGGCATGATCTCAGCTCACTGCAGTCTTGATCTGTTGCTCAGGCCATCCTCCCACCTCAGCCTCCTGAGTAACTGGGACCACAGGCACGCATCACCATCCCTGGATAATTTTTGTGTTTTTAGTAGAGATGGGGTTTCACCATGTTGACCTGGCTGGTCTCAAACTCCTGATCCTGTGGTCTGCCCACCTCAGCTTCCCAAAGTGCTGGGATTACAGGCATAAGCCCCTGCACCAGGCTTACTTTGCTCTTTCTCAGGCTGCTTTCTCAACTCCTCTTCACTTGTTCGCTATGTTCTTTTGAACACACCAGGATAGCATCTTTTTTTTCCCTTATATCTGATTTGAATCTCACACGAGAGCATCTTGATCAGAATAATTGCAGTAGACTTGGCATTCAGCATAATTAACTTTACACAGTCCTCGTTTTAAAATGTACCCTTTGAGACAGGGTCTTAGTCATCCAGGATGGAATGCAGTGGTGCAATCATAGATCACTGCAGCCTTGACCTCCTGGCCTCAAGAGATCCTCCCACTTCAGCCTCCCAAGTAGCAGGGACTACAGGCATATGCCCCACATCTGGCTAATTTTTAAATTTTTTTTTAGAGATGGGGTCTTGTCATGTTACCCAGTCTGGTCTTGAACACCTCACCTCAAGTGATCCTCCCACCTCAGCTTCCCAAAGTGCTGGATTACAGGTGTGAGCCACTGCACCTGGCTCTGCTTTCCTGTTTTATACACTGGTGTACAATCTGGGTTCACTTTGATGCTCAAATTGCATTGGTGTGGCCACTGGGAGCATCTTCTAGCTGGTTTCTGCATCTTTTTGAAATATCTGTCTTTTTTTTTTGAGACAGGGTCTCACTCCGTCTCTAGGCTGGAGTGCAGTGGCACGATCTCGGCTCACTGCAATCTCCTCCTCCTGAGGTCAACGGATTCTCCTGCCTCAGTTTCCTGAGTAGCTGGGATTACAGGCACATGCCACCATGCCCAGCTAACTTTTCTATTTTTAGTAGAGACAGGGTTTCACCATGTTGGTCAGGCTGGTCTCAAACTCCTGACCTCATGATCCACCCGCCTCAGCCTCCCAAAGTCCTGGGATTACAGCTATGAGCCAGCGTGCCCAGCCTGAGATCTGTCTTTCTGTGAGCTCTTCCTTTGTTTTGTGGTGTCCCTATGTGTTCGCAGGTGATTATTTTATTACTATTGCTTCATAATCACCATGTACTATATGCATTCTTTTCTATGTATTAAAATTTCAAAAGTCCAAGGAAACTAAGAAAAAATTGTTCCTTTTCACACTTGGGAAAATTTAGGGAAATGTTGCCCCTCCTACTCTTGGCATGAAACATATACACTTAGGTCTCTGGCCCTGGCTTTGGGAGAACCGGTGCCAGGCACATGGGGAGGCGCTAGGTTCCAGAGGTGGTTCTGCACAGTCCCTTCATCCTGGTAGCTTCTAGGGCAACCTGCACAGTGCAGCTTGTCAAGTGTTTTCCCATGCACAGGTTGGTCTGTTTGTTTGTTTTGTTTTTTTGGGTGGGGGGAGATTACAGGTGCACACCACCACACCCAGCCACCCAGCTAATTTTTGTATTTTTGGTAGAGATGGGGTTTCGCCATGTTAGCCAGGCTGGTCTTGAACCCCTGACCTCAAATCCTTTCTGATCTATCCACCTTGGCCTCTGAAAGTGCTGGGGTTATAGGCCTGAGCCACTGAGCCCAGCCCCATGTGCGGTTTAATTTTCATTTGCAAACGGAGGTATTACAGTAAGATAAAGTGATAAGTGTCCCAAATTGATGTCAGTCAGCAACCATGGGCTTTACAGCAGCTCCAGTTCTTTCTTTTCTTTCTCTTTCTTTTTTTTTTTTCTTTTTTTGAGATGGAGTCTCATTCTGTCACCCAGACTGGAGTGTAACGGCACAATCTTGGCTCACTGCAACCTCTGCCTCCTGGGTTCAAGTGATTCTACTGCCTCAGCCTCCCAAATAGTTGGAATGGTTTTGCCTCTTGCCAGGTCCAGAGTCTAGGCTTCTTCACTTTGGCGTTTACTTCATTGCATGGAAAGGTGTTTATGTGCTACATTTCTTAACAGCACATAACTTCACTGAAGGGTCTCATTGGTGTTTGGGTCCACTGATCACAACTCTAAGCCCAGTACACCACAGATACTCAAGAAGTGTTGGTTCTGGGCCAGTGCAGTGGCTCACGCACATAATCCCAGGACTCTGGGAGACTGAGGTAGGAGGATCATTTGACACCAGGTGTTTGAGACCAGACTGGGCTATAAGCAAGACCCTGTCTCTACACACACACACACACACACACACACACACACACACACACACGCAAGCAAGACCCTGTCTACACACACACACACACACACACACAAGCAAGACCCTGTCTACACACACACACACACACACACACATATACCACCAGGCATGGTGGAACGCTACTGGGGAGGCGGAGGTGAGAGAAGCTTGAGGCTGCAGTGATCCATGATCATGCCATTGCACTGTAGCCTGAGCCATAGAACAAGACCCTGACTCAAAAAAATAAGATAAAGCCGGGCACGGTGGCTCACACCTGTGATCCCAGCACTTTGGGAGGCTGAGGTGGTTGGATCACCTGAGGTCAGGAGTTTGAGACTTGCCTGACCAACATGGTGAAGCCTCATCTCTACCTAAAATACAAAATTTAGCCAGGTCTGGCGGCAGCCTACTCAAAACACTAAGACAGGACAATTGTTTGAACCTGGGAGGCAGAGGTTGCAGTGAGTGGAGATCGTGCCATTGCACTCCAGTCTGGGTGACAGATGAGACTTCGTCTCAAAAAAATAAGATGAAAGAAGTGTCAGTTTCATATTCCCCTTCATAATACACACATAGAAACACATATACATCCATATTCATTTACGCTATAAATAGTTAAGTTAATGAATATTCCCTTAGTCTTGCCAAGAACCTTTGATTTTTGTTTCCAGGTGAGAGAAATAAAAAATATGAAATGTTTTACATTTTTCAATATATGTGCTGTATACATTGGGGATGATTATTGTAAATTATTGAAATACTTTGCTTTATGACTTTCATTTTAATTAGAAGAGGCTGACTTCAGACAGCTTATTACCCAGCCTTTGGCTGTAAAATGAGCAATAGACCATTCGCGGGGGTGAGAAGTGGGTGAACTTAGAATCATTTTTCTTCTCCTTATGTGATTCAATGCAACAAAATCTTTCACTTGCATAAAATTAAAGAAATAAGTTTGACACATTTCAAATCCCTTATATAAATTGTTGAAAATATTTAATATAAACACTGGCCATAAAATCTTTAATTTGAGTTAACCCTCCATGGTCTCAATGATTACACATGCAATTTTTATTATTAAAGAATGACTTGTGGATTTCCCCTGACTCAAGGGAATCAGATTCCTTTCTATCACCTTCTCCTGCAATGTGAGGATTTGAACCTTTTCCATTCAACTCTCGAAGACAGGAAATTCGCAAAATCATTTGTAACCTGGAAATATTTTGTCCCCTATGAATGCTGTCATCTATTTTTTTTAATTGAAAAAAAAGGAATAAAGCTCTAGCCAAAGATGATGTCCACCAAGTTTGGTTTAGGACAAAATCGATGATGTAAAAATTGCTTTTCGCTTTTTTTTTCACCCCACCTCCTGGGTTCAAGCAATTCTCTTGCCTCAGCCTCCTGAGTAGCCGGGATTACAGGCACCTGCCACTATGACCAGCTAATTTTTTGTATTTTTAGTAGAGATGGAGTTTCACCATGTTGGCCAGACTGGTCTCGAACTCCTGACTTTGTGATCTGCCGGCCTCGGCCTCCCAAAGTGTTGGGATTACAGGCATGAGCCACTGCGCCCTGGCTAACACGGTTTTTTTTTTTTTTTTTTTTTTTTTTTAGATGGAGTTTCACTCTTGTTACACAGGCTAGAGTGCAGTGGTGTGATCTCAGCTCACTGCAACTTCCGTCTCCCGGGTTCAAGCGATTCTTCTGCCTCAGCCTCCCAAGTAGCTGGGATTATAGGCATGTGCCACCAAGCCTGGCTAATTTTTGTATTTTTCGTAGAGACGGGATTTCTCCATGTTGGCCAGGCTGGTCTCAAACTCTCGACCTCAGGAGATCCACCTGCCTCAGCCTCCCAAAGTGCTGGGATTACAGACCTGAGTCACCACACCCAGCCCTCTTTTCTTTTTTCTTTTAGGGACAGGGTTGTCACTGTGTCACCCAGGGTGGAGTGCAGTGGTGAGATCATAGCTTACTGCGTCCTCAAACTCCTAGGTGCAAATGATCTTCTCATCTCAACTTCCTGAGTGGTTGGGACCATAGGTGTGCACCACTATGCCTGGCTCATTTTTTTTAAAAAAACATTTTTTGTAGAGCTGGGTCTCCCTGTGTTGTCCAGGCTGGTCTCCAACTCCTGGCCTCAAGTGATCCTCTCATCTCGACCGCCCAGTATGTTGGGATTCCAAGCATGAGCCACCATGCCTGACCTGAAACTTACTTATTTATTTGTTTGTTTGTTTGAGATGGAGTTTTGCTCTTGTTCCCCAGGCTGGAGTGCAATAGTGCGATCTTGATTCACCACAACCTCCGCCTCCCAGGTGGAAGCAATTCTCCTGTCTCAGCCTCCTGAGTAGCTGGGATTATAGGCATACACCACCATACCCAGCTAATTTTTTGTACTTTCAGTAGAAATGGGGTTTAACCATGTTGGTCAGGCTGGTCTCAAACTCCTGACTTCAGGTGATCCACCAGCCTCGGCCTCCCAAAGTGCTGGGATTACAGGCATGAGCCATCGTGCCTGGCCAAAACTTATTTATATAGCCATTTTGTGCTTGCTAATGTTAACTGATTTCTTGCTTTTTCAACTTAGTTTGCTGAAAATTCTGTATATTATATCTGCTTTAAATGAATGCTATCATACATGAAACGGGCAGCTGTAAAGTCCACACTCATTACCTAAACAAGTCTTCATATACATACCCTCCACACTGCGTTTATGGTCAAGGGCAAATGAGATCCTATAGGCACACAAAATTATATCTGACAGTACCCAGGAATGACTGACACACCTGTGGACTACTTAGAAGACCTGCATTACTGGGCATGCAACCTTTATACATTAACAGAAAGACTTGCTTTTATTTATTTATTTGAGACAGACACTCTGTTTCCCAGGCTGGAGCAAGTGATGCAATCTTGGCTCACTGCAAACTCTGCCTTCCAGGTGCAGGCAATTCTTCTGCCTCAGCCTCCCGAGTAGCTGGGACTACAGGTGCCCGCCACCACACCCGGCTTATTTTTGTATTTTTAGTAGAGATGGGATTTCACCATGTTGGTCAGGCTGGTCTCGAACTCCTGACCTCAAGTGATGCACCTGCCTCAGCCTCCTAAAGTGCTGAGGTTACAGGCATGAGCCACCATATCCAGTAATACTTGCTTTCCTAATGCCATTTCAAATTGGTTGCATAACTCCTTCTTGAGTCAAGCTTTAATTTGATATTTAACCAGAATAATTCTAGAGTCTTTTTTTCTCCTCAATAAATGCTGCCCTCATATAAATCTGTTTTATTTTACTTTTATTTTTTATTTTTGAGATGGAGTCTGTCTCAGTTGCCCAGGCTGGAGTGCAATGGCACGACCTTGGCTCACTGCAATCTCCGCCTCCCAGGTTTAAGCGATTCTTGCCTCAGCCTCCCAGGTAGCTGAGACTACAGGTGTGTGCCATCACACTGGCTAATTTTTGTACTTTTAGTAGAGATGGAGTTTCACCATGTTGGCCTAGCTGATCTTGAACTCCTGACCTTAGGTGATCCCCCCACCTCAGCTTCCCAAAGTGCTGGGATTATAGGCCTGAGCCACTGCACCTGATCTCTGTTTTTATTTATTTTATTTTATTTTATTTTTTATTTTATTTTATTTTATTTTATTTTATTTTATTTTTTTGAGATGGAGTCTCACTTTGTTGCCTGGGCTGGAGTGGTGCAATCTCGGCTCACTGCAACCTCTGCCTCCCAGGTTCAAGTGATTCTCCTGCCTCAGCCTCCTGAGTAGCTGGGATTACAGGCACGTGCCACAATGCCTGGCTAATTTTTTTTTTTTTTTAGATGGACTCTTCCTCTGTCACCCAGGCTGGAGTGCAGTGGCGTGATCTTAGTTCACTGCAATCTCTGCCTCCTGGATTTAAGCGATTCTTCTGCCTCAGCCTCCTGAATAACTGGGACTACAGGCCTGAGCCACCATGCCCAGCTAATTTTTGTTCCCTAGGAAGAACTAGAAGTCTGTGGCTGAGCCAGGACACAGAAGACAGGTGTGGGCTCTGGCAGGCCAGTCTCATGTTTGACCATCAGCCCCACACAGCACACAGGTGCTTGCTGTCACCCATGGGCATGTGCTGTCACCTATGCAGATGGGAAGCCCAGACTATTTGGGTCTGGGGCCCCCTGATGTTCTGTGCCACCTCAGCACTGTACACTGGCCGCTTGGGCCTCATGGCCTCAGCTCCTCCAGCTGACAGGATTGAGGCTGGTGACAGAGCAGAGCCCCATCAGGCAGTCAGCCTGTCCAGCATCAGCCAGGGTCTGGGCAGAGTGGCCCCTGGGAGGTGTGGGGAGGGGGCTATTCAGGCCCACCTCTTCCCTCTTCAATCTCCTGGGAGACAGTCACAGGAACTTGTTTGCAGTCCAAAGTCCCCCACAGCCCCTCCCTCCCTATGGATCCCTTCCCTGGGCATAGGCCTGAATGCGCAGCCTAGGTAGCTGCTAGCACCAGAGATAGGGCCTGTCTGCATCCAAGGGAGTACCCTGTGGTCAATTCCAGTTCCGTAAATCCTGGTGGGGGTGGATGGCAGGCAGCAGGGGGTCCAGTGGTTTAGGGTAGCTCTCTTGGGCTGGCTGCTTACACCACCTACCCCTCAGCAGGCCGGCTCTGGACCTAGCAGTTGGCCAAGTTCCAGCCAGCCTGTCTTGGCAGCTCCTCCTCCTGCCTGCCAGGGTGACTTCACTTTTTCAGGTCTGCTAAGTGATGTGCAGATCACTGATTCAGTCCTGAGCTCAGCCAGGACACAGCAGGAAGAAGAGGGGCTGGCCCTAGGGCACCCCAGGCCCAGGTTCCTGGGCCCTTCCACCCCAAGGCCCCGTGGGCTTCCCTTCCTCCATCTCTCTGTGGCTGGGTGCAGGCCAGACTTCAAGAGGCAGCTGGAGGATGGGGAAAGAACAGGGACTTTCTCCCTGCAGGCCCAGAACCCACATCCAACCTCACCCCAGGACTCCCCAGCACAGGTCCAGTGGCTTCCCCTTGTTGGAGGAGAATGTGATCCTGGGCATCATTTCTTTGGGGGAAAACTGGATTCTTTGGGGCTCCAGTTCCTCTCTGCTGCTGGCTGTCCCAGGCTGCCAACCCCACATCGTGTGTTCTCCTGTGTAGACGAGGGAAGGGCCCCCTCCACATTTCCCCATGAGGCTGAAAGTGGCCAAATTCTCCTGTAGAAGAAGATTACTGCTTCTTTGAATAAACATAGAAATTGATCATCCCAGTCTTAAAGAAAGTTACATTTGTTTCAATGGTCTTGGCTTCTCAGGAAACCTCCCAAAGAGCTGAAATTTACCAGCTCTGGGCCTGACTGTGAGAGACCGGCCCCTCACCCGCCTGACTGCCTA
>CAUYLG010073214.1:0-13537 GCA_963573385.1 Cacajao melanocephalus
TATTGGCATAAAAGAGGTTTTTAATACCCATTTTTAAACTGCATTCTAGCCTGGGCAATAGAACAAGAATCCCGTTCTCTCTCCTTCTTTCTCTTCCTCTTTCTTTCTCTCTTACATTCTTTTTTTTCTTTCTTTCACTCTGACTTTCTTTCCTCTCTTTTTCTTTCTTTCAAAAAAAAAAAAAAACCTAAGACCCAAGGACCTGTTGCCTACAAGAAACACACTTCATCTATAAAGACGTAAGTACACTGAAAATAAAGGAATGGAAAAAGACATTCCATGCCAATGGAAACCAAAAAAGATTAGCCATACCTGTATCAGACAAAATATATTTCAAGACAAAAACTGTAAGAAGAGACAAAGAAAACAAAGCTGGGGGCATCACGCTACCTGATTTCAAACTATACTACAAGGCTACAGTAATCAAAACAGCATGGTACTAATACCAAAACAGAGATACAGACCAATGGAACAGAACAGAGGCCCTGGAGGCAACGCCACACATCTACAACCATCTGATCTTTGACAAATCTGACAAAAACAAGCAATGGAGAAAGGATTCCCTGCTTAATAAATGGTGTTGGGAAAACTGGCTAGCAGTGTGCAGAAAGCAGAAACTGGACCCCTTCCTGACACCTTACACTAAAATTAACTCCAGATGGACTAAAGACTTAAGCATACGACCTAACACCATAAAAACCCTAGAAGAAAACCTAGGCAAAACCATTCAGGACACAGGCATAGGCAAGGACTTCATGACTAAAACACCAAAAACATTGGCAACAAAAGCCAAAAGAGACAAATGGGACCTAATTAAACTCCAGAGCTTCTGTACAGCAAAAGGAACAATTATTAGCGTGAAAACAGGCAACCAAAAGAATGGGAAAAAATTTTTGCAATCTACCCATCTGACAAAGGGCTAATATCCAGAATCTACAAAGAACTAAAACAGATTTACAAGAAAAAAACAAACAAACCCACGCAAAACTGGGTGAGGGATATGAACAGACACTTTTCAAAAGAAGACATATATGACGCTAACATATATGAAAAAATGCTCATCATCACTGATTATTAGAGAAATGCAAATCAAAACCACATTGAGATACCACCTCACACCAGTTAGAATGGCGATCATTAAAAAATCTGGAGATGACAGATGCTGGAGAGGATGTGGAGAAACGGGAACACTTTTACATTGTTGGTGGGAGTGTAAATTAGTCCAACCATTGTGGAAGATAGTGTGGTGATTCCTCAAGGACCTAGAAATAGAAATTCCATTTGACCCAGCAATCCCATTACTGGGTATATATCCAAAGGATTATAAATCATTCTATCATAAAGACATATGCACACGTATGTTCATAGCAGCACTGTTTACAATAGCAAAGACCTGGAACCAACCCAAATGCGCACCGATGATAGACTGGACAAGGAAAATGTGGCACATATACACCATGGAACACTATGCAGCCATAAAAAATGATAAGTTTGTGTCCTTTGTAGGGACATGGATGAATCTGGAAACCATCATTCTCAGCAAACTGACACAAGAACAGAAAATCAAACACTGCATGTTCTCATTCATAGATGGGTGTTGAACAATGAGAACACGTGGACACAGGGAGGGGAGCATCACACACTGGGGTCTCTTGGTGGAGGGGTGGGCTAGAGGAGGGACAGCAGGTGATGGGGAGGTTGGGGAGGGATAACATGGGGAGAAATGCCATATATAGGTGATGGGTGATGGAGGCAGCAAGCCACTTTGCCATGTATGTACCTATGCAGTAATCCTGAATGATCTGCACATGTACCCCTGAACCTAAAGTACAAAAACAAAAAGGTCCCATGCTGAGGTCTGCACTCATATCTTCCTTTCTCTGCCTGGAACAATTCTGCTCTGCTTTCCATATCTCACATGCAGGCCTGTCACTAGAAGAGTTTTCACTGAAACAAAAATAATTAGGAATTCTAGGAAACATATCAGACTTCCAACCTCTGTGATACAAAGAAAGCATAGAATATTTTAGAAATGGTATTACCTGTCAGCAGAGACATAAAACACACATTTATTTTTTTGTTTGTAAATAATACCTATCTCAAGCTCACTGAAAATTGAGCTTGCAAGATACAACTTTTTTATTATGTGTTTAACATCTTTTTATGGTTTCCTAGAATAAATCACAATTTATTTAACAATATTCATGTTGGAAACAATGTTTTAATATAAAATATTGCACTTCTCAAGAATGTTTTTCTCCTAAATATCTGTAAAAGTGTGCCCAAATAACTTTTTAAAACAAGGTGAGTACTTGATTTTATGCCCCTTCTCATATAAGGCAAATGAATTACAGCCTTTTATCCTAGATATCCAAGTTTAATACAATGATGTGATGTAAAAGTAATGTCTTGCTTATTGCAACCACTTAATGGATAAAGCAATTAGATTGTATTTAATGTTAATTATTTACTAGTAAGCTATAAGATATCAGTTTTGTAACCACAAAACATGAGAAAATGCTTCTTTAGAAAATCTATATCCTCCACAAACTAAACCATAAATAAACCTATTAATGTACAGTTACACAAGCCAGTTATACAATTTATACCAATTGTACAGAAGTTATGTGAGAAGTCATGTACAAAGTTATATAAAACTTTACACATGAAGTCAGTTGAAGATAGATAAGAATTCAGACATCGATGGTTCAAATAATCCTTGTGAATGTTAATAATCCACTTCAAATTAATTATGAGTATGGACTGAAATTTTGAGTACTATCACTGATATTAATGAATATTTCTATTTTATAGGCTTGAAAATTTATACATGATATATAGAGGTAATCTGAAAGAGCAAATGCTATCCATAGAAACGCTGCTACAATTAATTCAGTCAGCCACTAAACCTTTAATCATGGTACTTATTCATTGAAGAATAAAACTGACCATAATGTTTCTGTAAAGAGTGAACTTCAGAGCTCAAGAAATCGAGTTGAAACATGAACACAACGACTTACTGCATAACCGTTGGCAAGTTAGATTTGAGGCACCTAACTTACATCATTTATAAAATAGATGTGTATATATTATTTACTTCATATTGTTTATATGATTATTACAAGAATTAATACATGAAGAGTGGTTACAACCTTGCTTAGTATGTAATATTAAACACAGGAAGCTATCAATGCATGTTAATTATTGTATTATTAGGTGGCAATAGCAGTAGAAATAGTAGCAGGTTGTACCTATTATTTCGATAACTTAAAATTTTGCTATACAAAAATTCCGTTACTTGTACAGACAACAATTCAAATACAAAATTGATGCCCTGAGGCTGTTCAGCTGATTTTGATAAACAGGTATTCTAGTTCTGAGAATGAGAGAAAACTTGTGAATCATTTCTTCTAAATTTAAAATATAATAGACCTGTCAAATTAGGTTGAAAAAGTTTACTTTTTTTTGTTTTTTCAAAATCTCCTCTTTTCTCCAAGCAATAAACTCACTGGAAACAAATTCTTCACAAATCTATTCAACCTAAACTGTATATTTGAGTATAGAAGGGAAACAGAAAGAGGTAGAAATAAAAATAGAATATGACAAAGACACAGAATAAAACCCACAAAGACAAACAGAGTAGATAATTTTTATGTGTATTTTATTATCTTAGGTTAGTATTACCTGTTTCTTCTTCACTGTATGTATGTAATAAAAGAGATTTTACACCTATATCTCTACAAAGTATGTTTTACCTATTGGTAATACAAATATCATGTGTTCAAAATATTATTCATTCTTGGAAAATGTTACATAGCTATTAGGATGACTCCAAACTGAGGTACAGCAAATAGTAAGATAAATTCATGTGAGTGAAATGGAAAATAAGAAGAAAATTTTGATGCAAGTGCATCAACCAGCCCGACCCAGACTGTTCAGGAATCCTTTGATCCATTTCACTATCATCTTTAAATACTTTTTAGGTTCTAAAATGTAAACTTTACTTCCTGAGAAGTTTATTAAGACAATATCTTTTAAAAATTCAGTTTCTCTTAAAAAATAATGTAAATTATATAACAATACCAACAGCTACACAATTTCAGAAGCAAAAAGTCATTGCCATTATCATATTCTATAACTCACCACAATGCTCTAATTCCACATTCCTTTAATATCAGGAACTATTTATTCACCTTTGAAATGACTCTCAGAGCAGCTCAACTTATTCTATCTACATTATGAGTGATAGAAAACTAGTCGCTTTTTAAAAAAAATCTGCTAATCCATTCTCCAAACAGCAAGTTTTACAAGTCCCAGAAGAGAGAGGAGTATAAAATATTTGGATAAATCATAGTCAAAACTCACCAAATTTGGGATGATTTCATCTCCCAGTTAGGATGATGGAAATAATAGTAATAAAAAAACTACAGAAAACAGATTAATATTAGAGAAGATCAGTAAAATAAAGTTTTAAAATAAGATCTAAAATTGATAAACATCTGGATAGAATAATAATAATAAAAGAGAGAAATCAGCAATTATCAAAATTAGAAATGAAAAAGGAGATATAACTGCTGATTCCACAGATATTAAAAAGTTAATATGGAGATACGTTGAACAATGCTATGCCCATAAATATATATGAAAACTTTAAATTGTTTAGTATACAAAAATTATAAAAGGTTACAAAAGAATGAATAGAAATTGAATTCCATCATATTTATTAGAAAAATAATATTTATAATTACAAAATTTCCAAAAAAAGAAATTCAGTCCCACATGTGCTTACTGAATAGTTTCATCAAAAATTTAAGGATAAAAATTATTTCAATCCTATATAAACTCTTTCAGAACTAAGAATGGAGACAGATACTCTCAACTTATTCTGTAAAATCATCATTACCTTGATTCTGAAACCATACAAGAACATTACAAAGGAAAACACTGAAAAAAAATTCATGAACACAGACAAATAAAATTTGCATATATCTATGGATAGATTTGTTAATCTATCTATATATCTATCTATTGTCTACCAACCTGTCTCTTTATTCTCTGTTAAAAGATCATTCAGTATTGTGTAGTTTTCCTTGTAGAGACCTTTCACCACCTTGGTTAGATGTATTCCCAGGTATTTTTTGTTTGCTTGTTTCTGGCTACTGTAAATGGAATTGCATTCTTGATTTGGCTCTCAGATTGAAAACTTCTAGTATATAGAAATGTTACAATTTTTATGCATTGATTCTTTGATCCCGAAACTTTACTAAATTGTTTATTAGTTGTAAAAGACTTTTGGCAGAGTCTCTAGGGATTTCTAGGTATAGAATCCTCAGGGAAGAAAGACAATTTGACTTCCTCTTTTTCTATGTGTATACCTTTTATTTTTTTCTCTTTCCTGATTCCTCTGGCTAGGACTTCCAGCATAATGTTGAATAGGAGTGGTGGGAGTGGGCATCCTTGTCTGTTCCTGTTCGTAAGGGGAAGCTTCTAGCTTTTGCCCGTTTAGTGTGTTGTGTTGGTCATAATGACACTTATTTTGAGATATGTCTTTGATGCATACTTTGTTGAGAGTTTTTATCATGAAGTGATGTTGGATTTTATCAAAAGCTTTTCCCATATCTTTTAAAGTAATCATACTGTTTCTGTTTTTAATTCTGTTTATGTGGTAAATCATATTTATTAGTTCTTTTTTCCTATGAGAATTAGTGTTCAGTTTGATATTTGTTGTTTTGTGTATATTAAACCAACTTTGAATCCCCAAAATAAAGCCTCCTTCATTGTGATGAATTAATATTTTGTATGATGTTAGATTTGGTTTACTAGTATTTTGCTAAGGATTTTTGTGCCATGTTCATCAGGGATATTAGCCTGTAGTTTTCTTTTTCTGTCTTGTCTTTGCTAGATTTTGGTATCAAGGTGATATCGGCTTCATAGAATGAGTTACAAAAAAGTACCCACTCCTTGATTTTGGGGCTACTTCCAGTTGAATTGGTACCAGCTCTTCTTTGTACATCCAGTAGAATTTGGCTGTGAATTCATCTGGTTCTAGACTTTATTGATTTTCATTTTTTTATTAATGATTCATATTCAGACCTTGACATTGTTCTAGTTTCTTCCTCATTCAATCTTGGAAGGTTCTGTGTTTCCAGGAATTTATCCACTTCTTTTAGATTTTCTAGTTTGTGTGTATAAAGGAGTTCATAATAGTCTCTGAAAATCTTTTGTATTTCTGTGGGATCCCTTGTAATGCCACCTTTGCCATTTATGATTGTGCTTATTTGGATCTTCTCTCTGTTTTCTTATTTAATCTAGTTAGTGGTCTATTGATCCTGTTTATTATTTCATAGAACCAACTTTTGGTTTTGTAGATACTTTGCATGGATTTGGGGTTTCAAATTTATTAAGTTCTGTTCTGATCTAATGCATTTACTTTCTGCTGCTATTAGTTCGTTAGTTCTTCTGCTATTGTTTGTTCTGTTAGTTTCTATTTTTTTCTAATTCTTCTTGATATAATGTTAAATCATTAATTTGAGAATTTATTTAACTGCTTGATTTATATGTTTAGCACTAAAATATTTCCTCTTAATGCTGCTTTTGTTGTAGCTCAGAGATTTTTGTATGTTGTGCTTGTTTTCATTTATTTAAAATAATTTTTTTAAATTTGTCTCTTAATTTCCTTGTTTACTCAAAAGCCATTGAAGAGCAAATTGTTTAATTTCCATGTAATTGCATGAATTTGAGAAATTTTCTTGGAGTTGATTTCTTTTTTTATTCCACTGTGGTCTGAGAGTATGACTGGTATGATTTCGATTTTTTAAAAAAATTTATCAAGAGTTGCTTTATGGCTAAGCATGTGGTTGATCTTAGGGTATGCTCCGTGTGTAGATGAGCAGAATATATAACCCATAGTGATGGATGGAGTAATCTGTATATGCTTATTCGGCCCAACTGGTCAGGTTTCAAATTTAAGTCCATTATTTCTTTGTTAATTTTCTGCCTTGTTTATCTTTCTACCTCTGTTACTTCCTCATTGTTATTGTGTGGCTAAGTCTTTTTGTGGGTCTATAAGTACTTGTGTTATTAATCCAGATACTCTGTTTTTGGGTGCATATTTATTTAGGATAGTTAAATCATCTTGTTACATTGAACACTTTATACAGTGCTCTTCTTTGTCTGTTTTTACTGTTTAGGTTTAAAGTCTATTTTATCTATTATAAGAATAGTTTCCTTCCTTTTTGTTTTTGTTTTGTTTGTTTTGTTTTGTTTTCTATGTGCATGATAGATCTTTCTCCAACCCTTTACATTAAGCCTCTGGGTGTTACCACACATCAGATGGGTAAGATTTTTTCCTTACTTTTTGTTTTGTTTTGTTTTCTGTGTGCATGATAGATCTTTCTCCAACCCTTTACTTTGAGCCTATGGGTGTCATTACATATCAGATGGATATGTCATTACATATCAGATTGAGCCTACGGGTGTCATTACATATCAGATGGATCTCTTAGCAAAAAAATGGGTCTTTTTAAAAAATACAATTTGCCTCTCAGTGCCTTTTAAGTGAAGCATTTAGACCATTGACATTTCAGATTAATACTGATAAGTGGTGTTTTGATCCGGTTATGAAGCTGTTACCTGGTTGCTTTGTAGTTTCTATTGCTTGATTGCTTTATAGGGTCCATGGACTATGTACTTAAGATGGTCTTTGTAGTAACAGGTATTGTTCTTTTGTTTCTACATTTGGAACTCACTTAAGGATATTTTAGGAAGATGTTGTATAATTGCTAACGAATTCCTTTATTGATTGCTTATCTGGCAATTATTTTATTTCTCCTTCACTTATGGAGCTTAGTTTGGACAGGTATAAAATTCTTCATAAGAATTTCCTTTTCTTAAAAATACTGAAAACAGGCTTTCCTGTAGTACTTTCTTAGAGGTCATATCTAAAGAGTTACTTTTGTTTTGCAATTATTTATAATTCAGGTCTAAATTTTACTAATTTCACTTACTATGAACTGAACCAGATTTTTTATGTTATCAGTCTTGAATTTACATTTCCTCAATTCTAAATATAATGAATACATGATTAATTGCCGATTTTTGGTCAATTTGCTTTTGGAGATATGTTAATATCCATAGTGTTTGATATCAACAGAGATGAATAATGATACATTATTTTCAAAGAAGATAATAATATTTAAATTAAAAATGAATAATAAAACCATCAAAAACAGGTTATGAATAAAAACAATCACTTGTTAATAATAAAAATAATAAGTTGACTAGTGACAAATACTGAGTAGGTATTAAATTTGCCCAGAAAGAAAATTCAATTATGATAGTATGCACTAGGTATAACTATTACTTCTGAGAACTAGAAAAAAATCCCAATAAAATTATTCTTTGGCACTTCTGTGCTCTGACAAACCAAATTTAAGAAATAAGCCACAGTGACAAAATATTAATGCCATTTTCATTTTTCAAACTTTGAACATTTGGACTGACCTGTAAAGAATTTATTTACTGTGAGTTTTTCCTCAGTAGTAAATATAAGCCTAATGAGCAAAACTTTCTTTTTTTTAACAAGTCTTAACAACACCTTGGCAACATTGTAAACATCTAACATATGGCTCATTTACATGAAGGGGATTTTGGCAGAACATTTTAAAATATCTAAGCCTCAAAGATGATGAAGAGACAAACAATCTGGCCCATGAAGTGATTAATACCATTTTAGACATCCATGATTGATTGCCTAGGAGATCTACTACTATCACATTTTTCAGTAAAAATCCAGTGCAAATGAAACTTTTTTTTGGTGTAATTTCAAATATTTTTACGGCTTCATTTCTTAGATGTAAAATGATTAGTGCATTATGATCAGCATATATTTCTGTTGACTATCATGAAAACAAAGTTAGTGCACACTTTCAGAATGTAAACTACTATAATTTAATGCTATTTGGTTTACTTTACTAAGCAAATTACAGAGATGTCTTACTATGGTGATGCAGAGGACAATGTAGCTACCAAATGCACAGAATCACCCATAAAAATTTTGACAAATGTATATATTCTTATATATATAATTTTGAAATGGAGTCTCACTGGCTGCAGTGCAGAGGCACAGCCTTGGCTCACTGAAGCCTCTGCCTCATGGGTCCAAGCGATTCTCATGCCTCAGCCTCCCAAGTAGCTGAGATTACAGGCACCTGCCACCACACCTGGTTAATTTTTGTAGTTTTAGTAGAGACAGGATTTTAGTAGAGACAGGTCTTGAACTCCTGACCTCAAGTATCCACCCGATCCCCTTGGTCTCCCAAAGTTCTGGAATTACAGGTGTAAGCCACCATGCCCAGCTATATATTCTAATTTAAAAAATTATCTCAACTGTTACTTGAATTACTATTTTGTGATTTTCAAAAATATCTCTGATTTTTATATGGTATAGTAGTTTAATTTTCCTTCCACTTTAATTTCTATTTAACTTTAATTGTACATTATTTTCATGTTGTCGAGTGTACTAGATTTCAATTATATTTTTAAACTGCATTTATTTTAATTTTATAATACTAAACATAGTTTACAGAAATAATTATTTTTAACATTACTGCTGATAATAGTTTGTTTTTCCATTTTCAAAAATAATACAACTAGCCCTTAAAATATCTACCTTGTCTTTTAACATAAAATCTATATATCTACATCTCTGTATATATCAATATCTATGTCTATACCTAAAGACTAATATCTACACACACAATAATAGATTTAGATCTACAAAATAATATGAATGTATGTTCAGCCAAAATAATCTATTATAACTTTGTACTGGTACCAAAACAGAGATCTAGACCAATGGAACAGAACAGAGGTCCCAGAAGTAATGCCACACACCTACAATCATCTGATCTTTGATAAACCTGACAAAAATAAGCAACAGGGAAAGGATTGCTGGTTTAATAAATGGTGTTGGACAAATGGCTAACCATGTGCACAAAGCTGAAACTGGACCCATTCCTTAAACCTTATACAAAAATTAACTCCAGATGGGTTAAAGATGTAAACATAAGACCTAACACCATAAAAACCCTAGAAGAAAACATAGGCAATACCATTCAGGACATAGGCATAGGCAAGGACTTCATGACTAAAACACCAAAAGCAATGGCAACAAAAGCCAAAATAAACAAAAGGGATCTAATTAAATTTAAGAACTTCTGTACAACAAAACAAACAATCATTAGAGTGAATCAGCAACCAAAAGAATGGGAAATAATTTTTGCATGTTACCCATCTGACAAAGTGCTAGTATCCAGAATCTACAACTAACTAAAACAAATTTCCAAGAAAAAAACCAACAACCCCATCAAAAAGTGGGTGAAGGATATGAAAAGGCACTTTTCAAAATAAGATATTTATGCTTCCAACAAACATGAAAAGATTTCGCTTTCAAAATTTCAAATTCATTTGTTGTAGAAATAAAGAAAAAAATCCTTACATTCTTAGAGAATCACAAAAGACCCTGAATGGACAGAGGTGAACAAAAAGAACACAGCTGGGTGTGCCTCCCTGATTTCAAAATGTATTCCAAAGCAATTGTATTCCAAACAGAATGATACATGTATAAGAAAAAGACACACTGAGCAATGGAACAAGATAGAAAAGGCAGAAATAAACCCACAAATTTGTAGTCAATTGATTTTGACAAAGATGCTGAGAACACACACTGGGGAGAGGATAGTATTTTCCATAAATGGTGCTGGGAAAACTGTGTATCCACATACAGAAGAATGAAAATGGAACTTTATCTTATACATGTATAAAAATTAACTTAAAATAGATTAAATACTTAAATAGAAGGCCTGATGCTGCAAAAGTACTAGAAGAAAACTTAGGGGAAATGTTCTACAGCATTGGTTTGAGAAATGATATTTTGGATATGACCCCAAAAGCACAGCAACAAAAGCAAATAACAAATAGGATCACATCAAGCTAAAATTATTTGACACACAATGGAAACAATTAACAAAATGTAGCGATAACACACAAAATGGGAGAAAATATTTGCAAAGCATTCATTTGAAAATTGATTATCCAAAATATACAAAAAACTCAATTTGATTGCAACAAGAAAAAAAAATACAACAAATAACTTGATTTTAAAATTGGCCAGGGAGCCGAACAGATATTTCTCAAAAGGAGACATACATATACCCAAAAGATACATGTTAAATGCTTAGCATCAATAATCATCAGGAAGATAAAATTAAAACCGCAAAGGAATATCACCTCACACCTATTAGAATGGTTTTTATCTAAAAGATCAAAAATAACATGTATTGGAGAGGATGAGAAGAAAAGGAAAATCTTACATATATTGTTGTTAGCCATGTAACTTAGTACAAACATTAGGAAAAACAATATGGCAATTCCTCAAAAACTAAAAATAGAACTACCATACCATTTACTAATTCCACTCTGGTGCATGTGTCCAAAGAAACTGCAAATCAATACATGGAAAGTTTATTTGCATTCCTTTGTTTATTGCTGAACTACTCACCATAGCCATGATATGCAAACAACCTAAGTGTCTGTCAAGAGATGAATGGATAAAGGAGATGTGGTGTACATAGGCAATGGAATACTATTCAGCCTTTCATAAAGGGGAACGTCCTGTCATTTGTGACAACATGAATAAAATCTTCAGGACATTATGCTAAATAAAGTAAACCAAGCACAGAAAGACAAATATTACAAAATCTCACTAATAAGTGTTATCTATTAAAGCTGAACTGATAGAAGTAGAGAGTAGAATGATGGTTACCAGAGACTGGGGATCAGAGAGAAAATGAATGGAAAGTTGTTGGTCAGAAGGTAAGTGGTTTCCCATAGATGGAAGAAATAGGCTTTCAGATCTAGCACACAGCAGGGTGAATATAGTCAACAATAATGTATTGTACATTTTAAAATAACTATAAGAATAGATTTCAAATGCCTCACCATAAATTATAAGTAAGATGAAGGATGTGTTAATCAGCTTGATTTAATCACACCACATTGTATACACATACCCTTACATTACAATGTGCCTGATGAAAGCATATAATTATGACTTGTCAATCAAAAATAATATTAATAGTAAATTTAAGAATTAAATTCTCATTTTATTCACCAAAGTTCTGGATAGTTATAGCCTCCTAAAGTATAAAAAATTCCTATCTAGAATTCCATTTGTTTAATATGACCACATATTAACTTACACTGCCTCTAAAACAAAGCTGGTACAATCTGATTTTCTTTGTTAGAAATATAATTGAGGCCAGGCTGAGGGAGGCAGATCACAAGGTCAGGAGTTCGAGAGCAGCTTGACCAACATGGTGAAACCCTCTCTCTACTAAAATACAAAAATTAGCCGGGCATAGTGGCGCGCCTATAGTCCCAGCTCCTCGAGAGATTGAGGCAGGAGAATCACTTGAACCCAGAAGGCAGAGGTTGCACTGAGCCAACATGATACTGCTACACTCAAGTCTGTGAGACAGAGCGAGACTCTGTCTCAAAAAAAAAAAAGAGAGAGAGAGAGAAAGAGAAAAGAGAGAGAGAGAAAAGAAAAATAATTGAGGCCAGGCACAGTGGGTCACATTTGTAATCCCAGCACTTTGGGCAGCAGAGGCGGGTGGATCATGAGGTCAAGAGATCAAAACACTCCTGGCCAACATGGTGAAATCCTGTCTCAACTAAAAATACAAAAATTAGCTGGGTGTGGTGGTGTGCTCCTGTAGTCCTAGCTACTCAGGAGGCTGGGACAGGAGAATTGCTTGAACAGAGGAGGTGGAGGTTGCAGTGAGCTGAGATTGTGGCATTGTACTACAGCAAAAAAAAAAGAAAAAAAAAAAGAAAAGAAAAGAAAGAAAGGAAAAGAAAAGAGAAGAGAAAGAAAGGGAAGAAAAGGAAAGGAAAAGAAAAATAATTGGGAATAAGTATAAGACATAGAAGAGTGATTTTGAAGTAATGTGCTAGACTGTCTACAAACTCAGATGTAACTTTGAGTAGATAGAGCCTGTAGCAAAAAGGCCAGCATGATAACGTTGTGCTTTCTTATTTCACATTTAATGGATCACTGAAGGTGATAACAGAGTGCCTGGTGCAGTGTTAATTGGATGTGATGGTCTTAGTGGTGCATTGAAGTTTGTGGGAAAAAGTGTGTAATAAAAGTATTTGACTTTGCTTTGAGGCGTACTGCTCAGGAAGATACATGATTTCTGAGTCTTTTCTAATATAAATGTTTGATTTTTATTTTGTGTGTATATGTTTGGTATCCAGGATTATATGTTAAACTTTTTCTCTTGCTTCTTTATTTGTTCTCAATTTATGCAATGTCTATATTAAAAGCAAAGAGAAATCAGCATAAGGACCACTCTTCTGCCAATTCCTTTCGGAAAAAAAAAAAAAAAAAAAAAAACGTTATTGTTTAATTTAAATTTATAAAGCCTCACTGGAAAGTGTGGTATGTTGATGTTTTGATTTTTAATTTGAAATT
>CAUYLG010073215.1:116-26553 GCA_963573385.1 Cacajao melanocephalus
CTATGGTATTCTGTTGTAGCAGCACAAAATGGACGAAGACGGTGCATATTCACATGCTCATTTTTCCAAAAGGTCACTGTAGATACATGATTTGATGACTTACTCTTTTTACTTAAACTCTATTGTAGGCATATGAATGAATGTATGGCTCCATTATCCTTTTGAATGACTGGATAGCATATTTCTGTATTTATACTGAGATTTAACTGTTTGCTGGGGCCAGTATTTTTTTATTTTTTTGAGATGGAGTCTTCACTCTGTCCCCAGGCTGGAGTGCAATGGCCTGATTTTGGCTCACTGCAACCTCCACCTACCAGGTTCAAGCAGTTCTCCTCCCTCAGCCTCCCAAGTAGCTGGAACTACAGGCTCGCCACCACGCCCAGCTAATTTTTGTATATTTAGTAGAGGTGGGGTTTCACTATGTTGGCCAGGCTGGTCTGGAACTCCTGACCTCATGATCTGCTTGCTTCAGCCTCCCAAAGTGCTGGGATTACAGGCCTGAACCACTGCGCCCAGCTCATTCCTTCTTTCTCAACCGAAGTTGACTGTGCTGTGGATGCTGGTCCATGCTGGACATCTGCAGGCTGGGCTGAACGTCCCAGTGTGTCCTCCTGCCAGGGCTGCCATCCTGCACTGGCTGCTGGGAGCTTGTTACACAGACAGGAGCCTGCCAGGTTGGGGAGGCCCCAGTGACTCTGTCATCCCTTAGCCCCCAGTAGGACTTACAAAGCCTCAGCCTCTGTGCCTTTGAGTCCCCAGCCCTGAGTACTATGTGCAGGTGGTGACTGAGGCCCATCCTATTAGCTGTGTCCTTCACCTGCAGCTCCGCCTGCAGCTTGCGCACACCCGCCCTGCACCAGCCCCAGCCTGCACCGCCTCAGCCACCATCCTGGGCTTGGGCTCAGCCCTCCCAGAGCTGACTTCACCAGGGAGACAGACTGTCATGCTTTCCTGTTTTCTGTCTAAAACCTTCATAGAGTTTGTGTTTGAGGTGAGCCTCTCCCTTTTTTTTTTTTTTTTTTTTTTGAGGCAGAGTCTCGCTCTGTCACCCTGGCTGGAGTGCAATGGCTCAATCTCAGCTCACTGCTACCTTCGCCTCCCGGGTTCAAACGATTCTCCTGTCTCAGCTTCCCGAATAGCTGGGACTACAGGCATGCACCACCACGCCCGGCTAATTTTTTGTATTTTTAGTAGAGACGGGGTTTCACCATGTTAGCCAGGATGGTCTCGATCTCCTGACCTTGTGATCTGCCTGCCTTGACCTCCCAAAGTCCTGGGATTACAGGCGGGAGCCTCTGTACTGGGCCTATTGTACTATACTTTTTATCATTATTTTAGGGTATGTTCCTTCTACTTATTGAAAAAAACAAACAAACAAAAAAAAAACCGGCCAGGCTCAGTGGCTCATGCCTGTAATGCCAGCCTGGCCCTCTCTTCGTTTATCTTGATGAAACATGTGCTGACCTTCCTACCTGGGGCTCATGTGATTCGGGAGCATTCACTCCCAAGCTGGCCGTTGTGATAAGCACTGAGACCGCTGGGCTGTGGTCCCAGCTGTGCTGCCGACAGCTGTGCAGCCCTCCCCAAAAGGGCCAGGCAGGGGCCTGTGAATCTTTGGGGGCCACTTGCCTGGCTGTGGGCTGGGAGTGGTGGGCAGGGCTGTGAGGTCCCAGAGTCTGGCCAGAGGGCTGATCCACACATGGAATGGCTCCTGCCACCCATGCTGTGTCCCATGAGTATGCTTGGAGGTTGGCTCTGCTGGGACCCTGAGAGGAGCCCATGCTGTCAGACAGCCTTTTCTCAGTCCAGGCTGAAGCTGAGGATGTGCTGTCTCGGAGGGGCTGGCCAGGGCTAGGCTGGTTGCCAGGGCCCAAGAGGGCTGGGGTTTGGACAGAGCCACTTTTGTGGGGAGGTGTGGCATTTGGAGCGGATGCCAGCAGCCAAGAGCATGTCTGGGGTGCTCATCCCCCAGGCCTGAGGGCTGGATTGACACCGGGTGCAGACGGGCATCCCTGGGGGTGGGGAGGGGTGGGCGCTCCAGGGCTGTTCTTGCAGCGACTTGTGCTTGCTGACTTGGGAATGACTCAGTGAGGCAGGACAGGGCTGGGCAGTTCATTCAGAAACACTCCTCTTATTACAGAGCCGAGTGTCCCTGGCTCCCTCTGGGGAGTGACTCTTCTCTTTGATGCTGGAGGAGGGCGCACAGAGTCTGGGGAGGTGCAGGGAGGTGCTGAGGGTGGCCATTGAGCTATTCCTGACGTTCAGCAGGGTCAGGTTTTGATCTTGATCTCCTGATCTCTGTGTAACACACAGATGCTGCGGGGGTGTTCTCAGGCTGTATCCTTTATGCCCCGCTCCCTGCCTCATCGGGACTGGTTCTGACTGGCTGGCAGCCAGAGAGGTGTACCCTTGGGCCTCAGGGAATCAGAGTGCAGGGTGGACCTCAGATTTCAGCCTTCACTTAGATGGAGTATCGGGGCCTGTGTAAACATCTGGGTGGAAGAGCTTCAGCATCACTAGGCCCGCAGTTGAGGTGTGGCTTAAATGATTGCCCTTCAGAAATGCTGGCCTCACCGTGAACGATCTCGCTCACTGCATTTCTTGACACTGTCTTCTTGAGGCCTGAGTGCGATTCCCCTGGTGTTAGGGCTCATTTGGGTGGGAAAGGCCCAGAGTCAGGGTTAGATGATTCTGACCTCAGAAACCTTTCCGCAGTGGGTGCTGGGATGTGAGAAATAGGTAGACATGGCCGGGCACAGTGGCTCACGCCTGTAATCCTAGCCCTTTGGGAGGCCGAGGCGGGCGGATCAGGAGGTCAAGAGATTGAGACCATCCTGGCCAACATGGTGAAACCCCGTCTGTACTACAAATACAAAAATTAGCTGGGCGTGGTGGCGTGTGCCTGTAGTCCCAGCTACTTGGGAGGCTGAGGCAGGAGAATCGCTTGAACCCGGGAGGCGGAGGTTGCAGTGAGCCAAGATCGCCCACTGCACTCCAGCCGGGAGATGGAGGGAGACTGGATCAAAAAAAAGAAAAGTGTAGACATGATGAGTAAAGAGCTGTGAAAAGTTACAAATGAGACATTTACACGCTCTCTGTTATTCTAAGAATGTATTAATAAACTTACCTGTGGCTTTGAGCTTCTGGGCCATATTCCCACCAGCATTTATTAGGGGGCTCTCTACGCAGGTGAGGGTTGGCTCCGGGGGTGTAGAGATGGACTCGACAGACGTGCTGCTGCCGACGGGAAGTGCACAGTGCTGAGCTGGGACTCCTATCGCTGGTGCACCAGACAAGGGTGAATTATAACAGTGTACGGGCAGTATCTCATTATGGTAAATCTAACGGCCTCCCAAAATTGATCTTGGCTCCTAAGATTTTATGGTTGGGAATATTGCTTGAAAGACTCAAGTTGTGACTGAAGTGTGTCGGACTCCCTCCCTTTTCATTGTACATGTTTTTGTGTAACTGCGTTGGACTTCTTGGCATGGTCGGGTATGTGGGCTGGTTTAAGTGTCCTGTGAAACGCAGGACCCCATGTAGGAAATGTTTTTGAAGATGTATTTCTTTTTATCTTTTATTTTCGAGAGGGAGTTTCGCTCTTGTTGCCCAGGCTGGAGTGCAGTGGCACAATCTTGGCTCACTGCAACCTCTGCCTCCCGGGTTCCAGCAATTCTCCTGCCTCAGCCTCCTGAGTAGCTGGGACTACAGGTGCCTGCCACCATGCCCAGCTAATTTTTTGTATTTTTAGTAGACATGGGGTTTCACTATGTTGGCCAGGCTGGTCTCTAACTCCTGACCTCAGGTGATCCACCCACCTCAGACTCCCAAAGTGCTGCGATTATAGGTGTGAGCCACCATGCCCGGCCTGAACATGTATTTTTAATCCTCTTGCAGATTTACAGACCTTGTTGCCTCACTTGTTCATGAACACTCTTCCCCAGTGTCTCCTGACAGTAGAGGAATAAAGGCAATAGTTGGATACTGCCTGTCCTTGAGCATTTCCTTCATGCGTTCTGACTCACGGCAGCAGCTTTGATCCAAATGGCCTAGTCCCCAGGTGTGCTAGCCCCAGCCATGTGATTTTAAGAGGCACCTGTGGTGGTGGTCATGGACAGACCAGGGTTTGAAGTCAGTCACTTGTTAAATGGCCTGCTATTCACTCTGCTGTGGAGGGACAGATTCCCGTCCTAGGATTACCAGGATTGC
Source organism: Cacajao melanocephalus (assembly GCA_963573385.1). Classification (NCBI taxonomy): domain Eukaryota; kingdom Metazoa; phylum Chordata; class Mammalia; order Primates; family Pitheciidae; genus Cacajao; species Cacajao melanocephalus. The sequence continues at coordinate 4,326 of CAUYLG010073215.1, forward strand.
TGAACACCTGACACTGGGCAGGGGAGGTCAGCAGCAGTGCGTGAGTAGCACAGAGGCACAGCCTGGAGGACACCGCCTGCCATGCCGGGCCAGTGGTGCAGCACTCAGAAGCAGAGGACAGCCAGGTACTGTGGGGGCAGACCTGGTAGGAACAAGAGGGTGGGGTGGTAGCCCTGGTTCCTGCAGGGGCACATGAGTGGCTTATCGGATAATTCCTCTGGATGGCAGGGAACAGAAACCCCACTACACGCTGCAAGCGGGAGCTACACCTGGTCCCCATGACAAGAAGGGTTGACGTGATTTAAAGATTCAAAAACGCAATTGCTGGCCGGGTGCAGTGGCTCACGCCTGTAATCCCAGCACTTTGGGAGGCCCAGGTGGGTGGATCACCTGAGGTCAGGAGTTCGAGACCAGCCTGGCCAACATGGTGAAACCCCATCTCTACTAAAAATACAAAGGGAGGATTGTAGAGGGATCTTATCCGAAGGAGCGGAGTGGGGCGGGCGACCTGTGGTGAGGCCATTTGAAGCTTCCTGGTTTTAGCAGATGTCAAGGCAGCACACAGTATTGGGCCTTTTTTTTTTTTTTTTTTTTGAGAGGAGTGCAGTGGCATGATCTCAGCTCACTGCAACCTCTGCATCCTGGGTTCAAGCAATTCTGCCTTAGCCTCTCGAGTAGCTGGGATTACAGGTGTATACCACTATGCCCGGCTAATTTTTGTATTTTTAGTGGAGACAGGGTTTCACCGTGTTGGCCAGGCTGGTCTCAAACTCCTGGCTTCAGGTGATCCACCTGCCTTGGCCTTCCTGAGTGCTAGGATTACAGGCGTGAGCCACCACTCCTGGCCAGTATTGAGCCTTGATCTGGGGGCTGACACCTCAGTCCCTGATGCTTCTTGGTCCTCCTCTGTAAATCTGGGATATCTGCCTCTGGGTGTGAGCTCATGAGCGCTGATGTCACTCTCACTGCTGCTGTGGTTGTCACACCCAGAGCTCCTGGCAGCGTGGGGGCCACTGTGCTGGGATGTGGGGGTGGGTTCAGGGTTGTTCAGGACCCCAGGACCTAAATGGCTTGCTGCATTTCTCGGAGATGGCATGAAGGACATCCTGGCAGCATAGTCAGAACTGACACCAGGAGGAAAGTAAGAGGTGACCATTATGTCACCTGGGCAGGGGATGCTCTGACCTAATGCCTGAGCTGAGCAGTGAGTGAGTCATTGTGTCTGATGACCGAGGAGTGTTTACAGAGTTGGTAGCCCCCGTCAGTGGGAAAGGTGGCTTTTCCTGGTGCTGCCCCATACCGGGGGGGGCACCCCCTTCCCTCATCACCCTCTTACCCTTCATCTGCCCCCACTGTCCCTGCCTTCTTCACTGCTGGCCTTCAGCACATCACCCCTTGGGGTGTCCCGTGATACCTGCTGTCCCCAGGGGAGTGTGGCACTGTGGGGGTGTTGCCACTGTCAGCCCTGCTGACTGCCCTGAGCTTTTCAAGTCCTGGGATCCACAGCTCTCTGAGCTTTGGGTGCCTGGCCTGAATTCAAGGCATCGTCGGTGTTTGTTGAAGGAATGAATGACGTGCCATAGACACTCAGCACAGTCACTGTTGCGTTATGCCATGGAGCGGAAGGAAGATCTGCTCCGTGCCACGCTCTGCTTTGGAGCGATGCTTTGACAAACGTGTAGGTCCCGGTTGGGATCTAAGGGCCTGGCCGGGAGGTTGTGATGTGAGCCCTGGGCTGTGGTGAGCGGCCAGCTGTGTAGACTGGAAGAGCTGGGGCTCTTCCAGCCTCACCTCACTGGGTGAGGCTGCTTTGCATGTGGTCCTCAGGAGTTTCCAGTTGTGCCCTCGTTGCCTGTATTTTTCTCTGTGTTAATCATATTTCTGTCTCACCTTTGGTGTCCATCTTCTACGTAAAAACAAAACTGTCAGAAAAGCTGCGAAGGATCTATAACATGAAGAAAACCAGAACTCTGTGTGTGTGTGTGTGTGTGTGTGTGTGTGTGTGTGTGTGTGCTTTAAGACAGAGTCTCACTCTGAAGTGCAGTGGTACGATCTCAGCTCACTGCAACCTCTGCCTCGTGGGTTCAAGTGATTCTCCTGCCTTAGCCTCCCGAGTAGCTGGGATTACAGGTGCTCGCCACCATGTCTGGCTAATTTTAGTATTTTTAATAGAGACAGAGTTTCGCCATGTTGGCCAGGCTGGTCTCGAACTCCTGACCTCAGGTGATCCCCTGCCTGGGCCTCCCAAAGTGCTGGGATTACAGGTGTGAGCCACTGTGCTCGGCCAGCACTCTGTGGTTTTGAATCTTTACAGCTTTATTAGGAGCTTTAGAAGTTGCTTTTCAGAATAGGAATATTTTTGGTTTGTTCACAAAGAGAAGCACACCCACTCTAGAAAATTTTGGCCGTACCAAAAGGCATAAAGGAGAAAGGAAGACACCCCCAAACCCAAGCCCAGGGCCTTTTCCTTTGAGGCTACTTTTTCTTCTGCTGTGCTCTGACTTTTCCGGGGCCACGTGTGAGCCGATATGGAGGCAGCTCTCGTCCCCACAGTGGTAACCACAGCACCTCTCCTGTTGGCAGGGGTTGTCATGGCAATGGGCCCTCCCTGAGCCAAGGGGGCACCTTGCGGGGCCCTTACTCTGAAGAGTGGTCCCTTTGTCCAGGGACAATGGGGCCCTGAAGGACTGTTTGTGTGTCTGGCTCACTTTAATTACCTCCAAGGGGATGCCCTGGGAAGGGAGTGCGCTCTAGCCTCCGTGGCATGAGCCGAGCAACAAGATGTTTTGTTTCCTGAGCATGCCTGAGCCTGGATCCCTCATTTTTAAAAAATCATTTCTTTATTTCCCGTCAGAAGACCTTAGCTGTTATGACTTCACCGAAATCAGTCAGAGACAGACTCAGAGGGTGCCACGTGGGCCCTCCTCATCTGCTGGACGCAGAGGGGTCAGAGCTAGCCCAGTTCGCTGGTTTTAGAGCCAGCCTTCTGAGCATCTTGTTGCCTTCTGCCCTGGAAAGGGACAGGGTCCGTCGCCCCTGCACGGCCTCCAGCCTTGTGGCCAGATGTGGCATGAAGTCCCCAGCCCTGTGAGTGGAGCAGAGGAGGGCACTTCACGTCTTTCGTTCCTCGCTGGGTGCACCATGATGTCTTTGAGAAGCACCTGCCTGCATCCCGGGTCCCTGGATCGAGCCCCTGCCTCGTGCATGGGTACTGCCCTGCTGCCCGAGCTACCCTGCAGACCCCCCAGCTGTCCCCTCGTCAGACCCCTCTTCCTTGAGGTGAGCCCTCCTCAGGATCCCACAGACCCTGCCGCCTCACTCCTGTACTCACCACACACCTGAGCTGAGAGCAGGATCTACCCTCGCACCCCTGCCAATGTTCAGGATGGGCAGGGCCTCTGTGATGGGACGTCCTGGGCACTGCTGGGTACAGAGCAGCGTCCTGGCCTTTACCTGCTATGTAATGGGGGCCAGTAGCATCCACTGCCCAGTTGAGATGACCCAAAATGTTTCAGACCTTGCCAGGTGTCCCCTGGCCTCTCTCTGCCACTGAGACGACTGCCATAGGACTGGGCTGCTCTCTGGATGGCCGGTGGCATGGGCTCAGGGCTCCTTACACTGTGGCAGCACAGTGACCAACACCCACAGACAGCAGTAGCCTGTGGGTCCCGGGGATCCTGGGTAGAGAGGAGCCTGGCTTGGCCCAGCCCTGCCCTGCTTAGTGGTTTGGGGAGCCCATCACCCCCTCTGCACCCCATCTCCTTATCCATAGAAGGTCATGATGAGAGCTACCTTGCAGGTGTCATGGCACACGGGGTCACTGGATCCCCCCTTCGTGGGTCAGCACCCCTTCGTCCAGCCCCTGTGGTGCCTGTGGGCCTGGCCATCTTGGGGACTCTCTAGGATTTGGCCATGGGGGCAGAGAAGAGTCCTTGCAGCCCCCCAGCGCCTCACTCAGTGCAGGCCCTGGGCACTGGAGGGGTGCCAGATAACAGGGACCCCTGTGTTATGATGGTGCCTTTAAAATCTAGCAGAGAAAATGGCTGTGCACAGGTTTGTCCAGCCCAGGTGGAGGCCGCTGGCTGGAAACAGGTGAGGGTTGCGGCTATCCTGGAACCTTCCAGGAGCACGGGGCTGCTTTGACCATCATAGCTGCTGGCCTTGGCGGAGAGGGTTTGCCTTCACAGTGGTCCCCCGGGCTCAGGTTCACAGCCACAGGGAGCATCTCAGGGTCTCAGAGACCATTCTCATGAGGCAGGCTTGTCCCGGCATTCCCATGGGGATTGTGTTATTTATAAACTGTTTAACATATTCATTCTTAGAAATCTGACATTTCTAAATTCCAGCCAAACTGAGACACAGCCTTGGAAGGCGACGTGCCATGGGGTGGGGGTGGAGAAGCCCTCCCTGAGTCCCCAGAGGTCCCAGGCGGTGAGGGTGGGGGTGGGAGGCGGCTGTGACAGGGGCTGAGGGACAGCTGGAATTTGGCAAGTAAGTGAGGAGGCCCTTTGGTGGGGAGGGGCGCAGGCTGTGAGAAATGCCCAGAACAAAAGGGCTCTGGCGGGAGGACAGTGAGGGCTGCGGAGGAAGAGGGGGAGGAAGCAGAGCCCATGTGCCCAGCATACCCCACCCTCCAGCCCTGCGACCCCCACTTCCCTCCCTCCCTCCCTCCCTCCCAGGGCAGATCCTCCCAAGCGCCTGCTGGCTGTGTGGACGAGTAGGGCTGCCTTCTGTCCCGTGGGGCAGTCAGCACCCAGGGACTGCTCACTACTGTGGCCAGGGCAGGGCAACGAGTGGGGAGAGTGGGTGGGAGAGGGTCAGTTGGTGTCTCAGGAGCCATGGGGGGGTCCACGCCTGCAGGGCTGAGTCACAAAGGGACATTTACAGGCCGCGCTGGTTTATGGAAGGCCCATGGGCCAGGACCAAGGCCAGGCAGTGACAATGAAGGTGGTGCCGGCAGCCAGGGCTGTCCTGGCCATGGGGACCAAGCTGTCCTCAGCACGATTTTCCCACCTAGGAGCCTGCAGCCTGGGAGCAGCTGGCCTGGGAGCGTCCTGGCCACAGCACAGGACGGCTGAGGTGGGAGGAGGAAGGGGGTGTGAGGAGGTGGCTGTGCCCTTTCCCATCCGGCCTCCCAGTGCCATCTCTGAGTGCCCGCTGCGCTCCGGGTTGTGCTAGGTTCTGGGAAAGAGGCAGGTTCACTGGTTTCACAGAGCTCACCTGTAGTGGGGCCAGGCTCCCCAGTACTCTAGGGGTGGGGCTCCGGGTGGCACAGCCAGCCAGTTTCAGGGATGGGAGAGGGGGTCCAGACTGCAGCCTCCCAGCCCAGGCTGTAGATGAGGCAAGGGGAGGAGGCGGTCACAGCAGGGCCTCCGGGCCAAGGGGTGCACATGGCCTGGGCCTCTGGGCCAAGGGGTGCACGTGGCCTTGGAGGAGGAGTGTCGGGGCTGGGTCTCCACCCACTACAGGCTGTTGGGGCCTGGGGCACACACAGTATAGCCCACCTGAGGCAGGGCAGCACAGAGGCTGGGGAGGGAGGGGGGTGATGAGGTAGCTGGAGGCGCTCAGCCGCTCTGGGTGCTGCAAGGGCTCATCGTGGTCACCTGCATCGGCTGCTGAAGGGGAGGCAGTGACGGTGGTCTTCAGTAATCCAGCAGCCCCCTGGTCCCCCCGACTTCAGCAGGCATTGTAGGCCGGACGGAGGCCCCCCAGCTGTGGCCTTTCACCTGCGGCCTCTGTGCTCTCTCTGGGTTGCTCGGGGTTGCTGGTCTGGTGGCTCCATTGGAATCGGTTTTTATGTGTTGGAAAAAAGGCCTTCCTGTGTGTGCATGGTACGTCCTGGCAGTGCAGGTGACAGGCAGTGGAGAAGACTCCCCTGGCCTTGGCCTCAGCTTCCTGTTATTGGGCATCCTTCCAGAGAGACCTCAGCATGTGTCCACATTTGGATGGTAGCACAGAGATCTTAAAATCAGAACGTAACTCCCGCGGTCAGCCTGTCTCAGCAGCTGTGCATCACTGGGGGTGGGGTGGGTGCATCCTGAAAACTGTCCTAGAACTTAGATGTTGAAAGTCCAAGAAACATCACCCTAAGGAAGTGGTCTTGGAAATGGGTGAGAATTCCAGGAAGTGAGACAGCTCTCTGGACTTGTGAGATGTGGGGGGCTGGACTCTTGCTACACTTTGATACACGAAGGGAGGCCTAGCCTGAGGCCTGCGGAGGGTTGAATCCAGGTCTGAGATCTGGGAAACTGAGGGGCTCAGCCAATCTGAGGAGGAAGGAGGGGGTTCCCCAACCCACCCCCCACAGGGCCAGCAGGGCTCTGCTGCTCCCGCAGGCCAGGCACAGCGGGGCTGCCAGGCTTCTAGGGATCACAGCGGGCACTCTGCACGTCCATCCAGAACCCAGCAGTCAGTCCGTAGTTCCTTTCTCCTTCTTTTTTTTTTTTTGAGACAGAGTCTCTGTCGCCCAGGGTGAATTGCAGTGGTGTGATCTCAGCTCACTGCAACCTCTGCTTCCTGGGTTCAAGTGATTCTCCTGCCTCAGCCTCCTGAGTAGCTGGGATTATGGGTGCTCGCCACGCCCTGCTGATTTTTTACACCATGCCTGGCTAATTTTTGTGTTATTGGTAGCGATGGGGTTTCACCATGTTGGCCAGGCTGTTCTCAAACTCCTGACCTCAAGTGATCCGTCCACCTCAGCCTCCCAAAGTGCTGGGATTACAAGCGTGAGTCACCGCGCCTGGCCAGTAGTTTCTTTTTGATGGGAGGTCAAGGATGGGTAGAATAGATGTATTTTTAAAAATTCTTATGAATCTCATTAATCAGAAAAGTAAAATGTTGTAAAACTTCAAGTAGCAGTGCATAACGTAGCGAATCAGTGGTTTCTGGGTGTCTTTGTGTCCACTTTTCTTTGGGTATAAACATATATAGCATTTCTGTGATTCCCCACCCACCTCCAAGTGCAAATTGATTTTTATTTTTATAAATTAATTTATTTTGAGACAAAGTCTCACTCTGTCACCCAGGCTGGAGTGCAGTGGTGTGATCTCAGCTCACTGCAATGAGATCTCGACTCACTGCAGCCTCTGCCTCTCAGACTCAAGCAGTCCTCCCACCTCAGCCTCCTAATTAGCTGGGACTACAGGTGCGTACCACCAAGCCTGGCAAATTTTTGTATTTTTTGCAGAGACCAGGTCTTGCTGTGTTGCCCAGGCTGGTCTCAAACTCCTGGGCTCCAGTAATTTTCCCACCTCGGCCTCGCAAAGTGCTGGGGTTATGGGTGTGAGCCACCGTGCCCGGCTTGCAAGTTGCTTGTTAAGGATGTACGCTCGCAGACTTGTATTCCAGCAAATGAAGACCTTCCCTGCACTTTTGAGATGGTCTTCTTTTCCACCGTGTTGGTGTATTTGCGATATATTCAGCCAGTACCCTTCTCTTTTATATTTGTTTCTAAGGTTTTTTTCATATAATGTTTCAGGGAATATTAGTGTGGTGTGTGTGTGTGTGTGTAACTGTTGAGGTTATGCTGAGGAATAATTTTCAGGAGTGACATTGGTGTTGAGGGTTTGCATACCTCACATCTGATAACCATGGTCAAATGGCCTCCAGAACATTTGTGCTAATTTCTACCAGAGCCAGCAATGTATGAAGATGAAACCCTCCGTATTTTCATCCTCATTGGAGGGATGAGCTCTTTTAATCTTTTCTAATCCTCTAGGTAAAAAGAAACTTCTTCCTTTTTTGATTTGCATCTCTCTTTGGGGAAAGCGCAGTTTTTGATCTGCCTGGCAGCCAGTCCTGTTTCTTCTGTGGATTGTCAGTCTACTGCTTCAGTTAGATTATCTCTTATCTATTTACATTTCTTTAACTATTTTGAATTTTTAACTTGTTGCAAATATTTTTCATAATTTTTGTATTTTTAACTTAATGGTATCTTTTGCCATGTAGGTCTTAAATTTTTACTTTATTCTTTTTCTTTTCTTGAGGCAGGATCTTGCTTTGTCACCCAGGTTGGAGTACAGTGGCACGATCGTAGTTCACTGTAACCTCAAATCCTGGGCTCAAGCAATCCTCCCGCCTCAGCCTCCTAAGTAGCTGGGGCTACAGCGGCACATCCCCACACCTGGCTACTTTTGAGATGTGTTAGTTTTTGTAAGAGGTCTTGCTGTGTTGCCAGGGCTGGTCTCAAACACCTGGCCTTAAGCAGTCCTCCTGCTTCAGCCTCCCAAACTGCTGGGATTACAAGCGTGAAGCACTGCACCCAGGCTTAAATATTTTCTGTGTGGGAACTCGGTCTCTTTCATTTATGGCTTCTGTGTGCTGCTGGACAACTTGCTTAACTTCTCTGGGCCCCAATTTCTGTTCTTTAAAATAGGGACAGTAATACTGACCTTGTAGGGTTGTGTGAGGCCTAAGTGAAGGAGCAAGAAGCACCTGGCCTGGCCTCTGCCCTCTTGACTTCCTCTTGCTGGGATGCAGCTGGTTGAGTTAGTAGTGAATTTGGTTCTTTGTATGTCTCAGTAGCCTCCCGTGGTTGCAGTGGGGATGGCTGTAGGGGCCTCCCCTGTGTCCTTACCACCATGAGGGATGGCGCGGAAGGAATCACAGATGTGGCTCCTGTCCTGCGTGCTCCGCACCCTCTCAGCTGCCCTGCTGGTGTCTGGCACAAAAGGGTCGCTGGAAGCAGATGCCGAATCTCCCACAGAGGCTCTGCTGCCCTTCTGGCTGGAGCGAGGCAGGCTGGATTGCTGGGGGCCGGCCTCTATGCCAAGGGCTCCGAGTCTGCTTCGTTCTTAGGTCCTGTCCCTGTCCTGGGATTGTAGCTAAGCTGAGTCTCGTCCACCTAAGGCCACCCAAGGCCACTTACCTCATCAGGAGAGAGCCTCCCTCGACTGTTAAGGGGCAAAGCTGCTGCAGAGGGTGGGCATGGAGAAGGGGCATGTCCTGGAGTTGCCCTTGGAGTGGGCGCTTCCAACTGGAGCCTTTAATCTGCTACCTGAGTGCCCCAGCCGGCGGGCACCTGCTCCCAGAGCGCTCACTCTTGTGCAGCTCACTGTCTCTGGGGAATTATTTTAGAGTCAGCAGTAGCTGCACCACCTCTTACGGAGCATACTTCTTTAAAAACGCCAAGCTGCTGATTTTGGCCAGGGTTGTTTAATATTAAGGGGTAACAGTCAGAGAGAGGCAGGGGAGAGTGGGGCTGTGATTGTGGGGTTCATATGTCACTTGCCTGGTGACCTCAGATTTGTCACTTAGCTTCTGAGAACCTTGACTTGCTCATGTGACAGTGCGGTAGTGAGACCAATTTCACAAGGGTTTGCAAAGCACAGAGCAAAGTATTGGCCATGCCACTGGGGCTTTGGAAGAGTCAGCTTTGTCACTAGTGATTTTGATTACCAATTTTCCAATAACCAACCTCTCTCCCTCCTTCCCTCCCTCCCTTCCTCCTGTCCTCTTTCTTCCCCTTCCCTCCCCTTTCCCTCCGCTCCCCTCCCCTCCCCTGCCTTACTCTTCCCTTCCCCCTCCTCCCCTTTCTTGAGATGGGGTCTCATTCTGTCACCCAGGCTGGAGTGCAGTGGCACAATCATAGCTCACTGCAGCCTCGACCTCCTGGGCTCAAGCAATCCTCCTACCTCAGCTTCCTGAGTAGCTGGGACTGCAGGCTTATACACCACTGTGCCGAGCTAATTTATTATTTTTTCTAGAGATGGGGTCCTGCTATACTGCCAGGACTGGTCTCAAATTCTTGGGCTCAAGGGATCCTCCTGCTTTGGCCTCCCAAAGTGCTAGGGTTACAGGCAGGCCTGAACCACCATGCCCAGCCCTGTTTTCTATAGGGCAGTTTTCTGAGTAGTTTATAAAAATTTAATGAACTTCTTCTGCTCCTTCAGAATGAAGCGAGTCACATATTACACCCTGGAGAGTACAGATCAGATGAGTTTTCTTTGTTTTCTCTTCAAGACAAGGAAGCTCATGACTGTGCCAGAGGGGGAAATACTCGGGAATTCTTTTTGGGGAATTTCTCTTGGAGTTCATGGAAAGATGTGTTCTGTTGTTTCTCATCTGAGATGTCATTGTTGAAGGGAGTGATGTTTGGCATTTAAAAAAAAACAGCATTTCAGATCTTTGTCCAAGTCACTAAAAGAGAAAAGCACATCATAAAGTGTTTTGGCTCATAGCTTGTTTTCAGCTTTCGGGGCTGGATATGCGCGTGTTTCCGTAGGCTCCTATGAGATGCCACTTCATGAAAAGGTCTCTTATTAGCTTCTTTAAACATCTGTTTAAAACTTTTCCTAGTGAGGCCAGGCGGGGTGGCTCACACCTGTAATCCCAACACTTTGGGAGGCCGAGGCAGGCAGATCACCTGAGGTCGGGAGTTCGAGACCAGCCTGGCCAACATGGTGAAACCCCGTCTCTACTAAAAATACAAAAACTAGCCTGGCGTGGTGGCATGCGCCTGTAATCCCAGCTACTTGGGAGGCTGAGGCAGGAAAATTGCTCGAACTGGGAGGCGGAAGTTGCAGTGAGCCAAGACTGCACCATTGCACTCTAGCCTGGGCAACAGAGTAAGACTCCATCTCAAAAAAAAAAAAAAAAAATTAGCTGGGCATGGTGGCAGGTGCCGGTAATCCCAGCTACTCAGGAGGCCGAGGCAGAAGAATCACATGAACCCAGGAGGCGGAGGTCGCAGTGAGCCGAGATCATGCCATTGCACTCCAGCCTGGGTGACAGAGCTAGAATCCATCTCAAAAATAAATAAAAATAAAACTTTTCTTAGTGGAAACGTTACCACTTCAGATCTTTGGGTCTTCAGAGGGGTGTTAGAAACATGATTCTCAGCACTTGGTGTGTAAGTGGGCTGATTTTCAGGTCCCACTAACCGTGCACATGGGGCATGCTCTGCCTGCAGGTGGGGAATGCTCTGAGCCTGAGACACAGCGCAGTGGCCTGGCCCGCCGCTGGCCTCCCAGGCAGCTCCAGTTGTGGGGACACAGTGGTGACCTTTACTCTGAACTGCAGTGGAAGCCTCCCAGGTCACCTAGAAAACAGACCAGATAATTATAATAAAGTAAGAAAAATGGCATCTGACAAAAGGTCTGCGGAGTCATTGTTGTAAACTCCCCCGGAGACCAAAAAGCACAGGTGTGGGCTCGCTCGGGCCTCTGTTCTTTTGTGACAAGCTATGGGTGTTTTTTACGCCCCCTTTGGAAGCTCCCAGAGCTCCCAGTGGCCTTTGTGCCCAGAGCCCATTCAGCACGCCCCGGTCATCTGAATAAGCCCAGAGCACTGTCATTGTCCCCGTGGTTACCCATCAACCATCCGCCTTCCTGCACCGGCTGCCAGTTTCCATGGTTACCACCACCGCTGTAAATGTGATCTCTGCGCCATGGGGGAGGGGGCTGTTAGTGGCTCCATATAACAGGTCATCTTTAGCAGGCAGTTAAACCTGAGTGCAGTGCTGAAAACTGGACGCCCAGGTTTTGTTGTGATGTTCCATCCTTTCCTTGTGTCCTGTGGACACCATGAGCCGGCTTTCCTGCTGAGCGATGCTGGGAGGACCGGGGCTGGGTGGGGTCAGAGCAGAGAGTCAGGACTCAGAAAACACCTGTTTGGGAGGATAAGCGGGAGAGGTTGCCTCTGAGCCCTGAGCCAGGCGTGGGGTAGAGACGGATGCTCAGGGGGGCGGGGGCGGCTGCTGGGCGGTGATGGTCACTCGTGGAGCCTGGCATGTTCTGGAGGAGAGGAAGAGGCTTGGTTCTGGCTGTCGGGAGAGGGGTTTGCAGACGGTGGAGGGGTTTTAAGTCTGACAGGTGAGGAGGATCCAGAAGAGGGCCATCCCAGGCCAGCACCTAATGGCTTGGGGTTCTGAGGGATGACAGCAGAGAATGCTGAGAGATGGTGCCCCAAGGGTGGGGGACCAGAAGCACGTGGGAAGCTGCCTTGATACAGTTTGACAAATTTCCACAAAGTCTCCCGTGGTGGGGATGGGTGGCGCTGTGGGTCGTGTTCCATTTCTTGCTTCTGTCACACAGTGGTGACCGACCTAGTTTGCATACATGTGCCAGGACTTCCTGAAAATGGATATATGTTGGACGGATTTTTTATGCTTCAAGTTTGATCACATTACCAAATTGTCCAAAGTGCTCTGCTGATTGATATTCTCGCCACTGGTGTCTAAGCCTGTTTGTCTGTGTCCTCCCAGGCTTGATGATACCATTGTCGAAGATTTTTGCCAATCTGATGGGTACTAAAGAGCCTGTGATTTTCACCTTCCTCTGATGCCTTTGCCAGGAAGCTGCTTTTCAGATGTTGACTGGCGGTCTGTATTTCTCCTGTGGTCTGCTGATTCCCCTCCTGTCTCCCTTTTGCTCTGTGCTTTCTGTGGGGGGTTAGTGCTGCTGAGCCCAGGAATGTACAACTCTCCCATGCTTCACTGTAATCATGGGCTTATCTCCCATCGTAGGTTGCTCTTTAATTTATCGAGTTAATTTTGGGGTAATAGAGGGCGGAGGCTTCGTTTTCCCAGTTGTCTCGCTATCTTTTATTTGAAGAGTCTCTCCCACCTTCTCTGAAATACCACCTTTATCACAAACTGCATTCCACAGCCACACGAGAAGGAGCATCTGTCCCCTCCCTGTCCATGTTTGTTCTGATCCCACACCACCAGACTATTTTTTTTTTTTTTTCGAGACAGTCTCACTCTGTCTCCAGGGTGGAATGCAGTGGCACAATCTCAGCTCACTGCAACCTCCACCTCCCAGATTCAAGCTTCTCTCCTGCCTCAGCCTCTCGAGTAGCTGGGATTACAGGCACCCTGCCACCATGCCCAGCTAATTTTTTATATTTTTAGTAGAGATGGGGTTTCACCATATTGGCCATGCTGGTCTTGAACTCCTGACCTCAGGCAGTCTACCCACCTCGGCCTCCCAGAGTGCTGAGATTACAGGGGTGAGCCACTGTGCCTGGCCCCACCAGACTATCTTAATCACAGTTACATTCTAGCATATTGAGAGCCAGTGGAGCACATTTTCTCCCATGGTTCTTTAGCATAGTTTTCTTAGGTTATTCTAATGGGTACTGTCTACTGTGTGAACTCAATAAATACATTATAAAGGAATTCTGGTGAGAAGAACATTGTGTTTAAGGATTACTTCGCATAGTAGGTTAAACAGTGTCCCCTGACCCCCCGAAGATACGAATACCCAGAACATGTAGCATGGGACCTTATTTGGAAAAAGGGTCCTTGTAGATATAACTAAACTAAGGTTTTTGAGATGAGATCATCCTGGATTTGGGCCCCTAAATCCAATGGTAAGTCCTTCTAAAAGGAGAGAGCAGGGGCTGGGTGCGGTGGCTTACTTCTGTAATCCCAGCAGTTTGGGAGGCCGAGGCGGGCAGATAATGAGGTCAGGAGATGGAGACCAGCCTGGCCAACATGGTCAAACCACGTCTCTACTAAAAATACAAAAAATTAGCTGGGCGTGGTGGCGCGTACCTGTAGTCCCAGCTACTTGAGAGGCTGAGGCAGGAGAATCGTGTGAACCCAGGAGGCAGGGGTTGCAGTGAGCCAAGATCTCACCACTGCATTCCAGCCTGGGCAACAGAGCAAGACTCCATCTCAAAAAAAAAAAAAAAAAAAAAAAAAAAAGAATAAAGAAGAAGAATACACAGACAGCTAGCAAAGAGAATATGTGAAGACAAGCAGAGATTAGGATGATGTAGCCCTAACCCAAGGAACTCTAAGGACTGTGGGCTACTACTAGAGGCCTGGGACAGAGGCCTGGGACAGATTCTCCCTGGGAGAGAGACTCTCCCTGCCAGACTTATATGCCAGGTATATAACATTGTAATGGAAGTCTTAGCCAATACAGTAAGACAAGAAAAAGAATTGCTATAAATATTGAAAAGGATAAAGGATGAGATAACATTGCCGTTATTCACAGATGATATCGTTACATGCCAAGAAAATAAAAGAAAACATGGAAATAAGTGATTATATAATAAGTGCATTCAGCAGGATAGCTGGATACTTATAGTCAAGCGAGGCATCGTAAAGTTTCTGTGAATGATGGGCTGCATATATGATGATGGTGTCGTATGATTATATGAAGCTGAAAATTCTTACTGCCTCCTTGCAGTCACAGCCATGGTAATGTCACAGTGCAACACATTACTCAGGTGTTTGTGGTGATGCTGGTATAAGCAAACCACTGTGCTACCAGTCGTATAAAATTCTAGCATACACAGTTATATACAGTATATGATACTTTATCATTATAATAGATGATTATGTTACTGGTAGTTTACTGTATATATTTTCTGTACTATACTCTTCATTGTTATTTTAGTGTGTATTCCTTCTACTTATATTTTTAAAAAGTTGGCGGGGTGTGGTGGCTCTTGCCTGTAATCCCAGCACTTTGGGAGGCCCAGGTGGGCAGATCACAAGGTCAGGAGTTCAAGACCAGCTTGACCAACATGGTGAAACCCCATCTCTACTAAAAATACAAAAATTAGCTGGGCGTAGTGGTGGGCACCTGTAATCCCAGCTACTCAGGAGGCTGAGGCAGGAGAATCAATCGAACCCAGGAAGCGGAGGTTGTAGTGAGCTGAGATTATGCCACTGCACTCCAACCTGGGCAACAGAGCGAGACTCCATCTCAAAAAAAAAAAGTTAACTATAAAACAGCCTCAGGCTGGCCCTTCAGGTTTTCCAGAAGAAAGCATTATTAGTATAGATGATGACAGTCCTCTGTGTGCTATGGCCCCTGAAGATGGTCTGGTGGGACACGATGTAGAGATGGAAGACAGTGATGTTGATGATCCTGACCCTGCATCAGCATAGGCTAAGGTGTGTGTTTATGTCTGGGTTTTTACACAAAACTGAAAAAAAAATTAATAGAAAAAAGCTTATAGAATAAGGATATAAAGAAAGAAAAAGTATCTATTTTTTGAAATGGAGTTTTGTTCTGTTGCCCAGGCTGGAGGGCAGTGGCATGATTGCGGCTCACTGCAACCTCTGCCTCCCAGGCTCAAGTGATTCTCCTGCCTTGGCCTTCTGAGTAGCTGGGATTACAGGTGCCTATCACCACACCCAGCTAGTTTTTGTATTTTTAGTAGAGACAGGGTTTCTCTATGTTGGCCAGGCTGGTCCCAAACTTCTGACCTCAAGTGATCCACCCACCTGGGCCTCCCAAAGTGCTGGCATTACAGGCGTGAGCCACTGCTCCCAGCCCAAGAAAACGTTTTTGAACAGCTATACATTGTGTGTTTTAAGCTAAATTATTACAAAAGAGTCAATTTTTTTTTTTTTTTTTGGGATATAGTCTCATTCTGTAGCCCAAGCTGGGATACAGAGTGCAGTGGTGCCATCTCGGCTTACTGCAACATCTGCCTCCTGGGTTAAAGTGATTCTCCTGCCTCAGCCTCCCATGTAGATAGGATTACAGGCATACACCACCACATCCAGCTTGTTTTTGTATTTTTAGTAGAGACAGGGTTTCACCATGTTGGCCAGGCTAGTCTTGAACTCCTGAGCTCAAGTGATCCGCCTGCCTCGGCTTCCCAAAGTGCTGGGATTATAGGCATGAGCCACTGCTCCCAGCTAAACATTTTTTTTAATTAAAAACTTTATAAAGTAAAAAAGTTATGGTAAGCTAATATTAATTTATCATCAAACAAAGAAAATAGATATACATATATATTTTAAGACGGAGTTTTGCTCTTGCCCAAACTGGAGTGCAGTGGCACCATCTTGGCTCACTGCAACCTCCACCTCCTCAGTTCAAGCGATTCTCCTGCCTCAGCCTCCCGAGTAGCTGGGATTACAGATGCGTACCACCATGCCTGGCTAATTTTTTGTATTTTTAGTAGAAACGGGGTTTCACCATGTTGGTCAGGCTGGTCTCGAACTCCTGACCTCAGATCATCCACCCGCCTCGGCCTCCCAAAGTGCAGGGATTACAGGCGTGAGCCTGGCCAAGAAGAATCTTGTTAATAAAAGTAGTCAGCCTCAGTGTTCAGTGTTGATGAAGTCTACAGGAGTGAACAGTGATGCCCTCGGCCTTCACATCACCACTCACTCACCGACTCATCCAGAGCAACCTCCAGTCCTGAAAGCGTCATTCCTGGTGCATACCCTATATCGGTGTTTTATCTTTAATCTTATACCATGTTCTTGCTGTGCCTTTTCTATATTTAGGTATGTTTAGATATGCAAACATTGCCTTTGTGTTACAGTTGCTTGCAGTACTCAGTACAGTAACATGCTGTACGGATGTGTAGCCTAGAGCAATAGGTTGTACCACATAGCCTAGCTGTGTAGCAGGCTGGACCGGCTAGGTTTGTGCAAGGGCACTCGGTGATGTTCACCCAATGATGAAGTCATCTAACAGCACGTTTCTCAGAATGTTTCTGAAGTCTTTAAGTGATGCATGATTGCACTATTTTTAAAAATGTGTTTCTGTGTGCTGGCAATAAACGAAAAGTGAAATGAAATATGTAACTTAGAATAGTACAAAAAGATAACATAACCAAGAATAAATCTAATGAAAGATGGGTGGAACACTATAAAATATTACTGAGAGAAATTCAGGGCTGGACATGGTGGCTCATGCCTGTAATCCCAGCACTTTCGGAGGCCAAGGCGGGTGGATCACTTGAGGTCAGTAGTTCGAGACCAGCCTGGCCAACATGCTGAAACCTCCATCTCTACTAAAAACACAAAAATTAGCCAGGCGTGGTGGCGCGTGCCTGTAATCCCAGCTACTCTGGAGGCTGAGGCATGATGATCGCTTGAACCTGGGAGTCAGAGGTTGCAGTGAGCCTAGCTCATACGACTGCACTCCAGCCTGGGTGACAGAATGAGACTACATCTCAAATAAAAAAAAAAAAATGAGTTCAGAGGATCACAAGACTCAGCGTTATAAAGGTATCATTTCTCCCCAGACTGGTCTGTAGATTCAGTACAGTACTAATCAAATTGGTACAGAATATTTAGAGGAAGTGAGAAAAAATTGACAATCTGATTCTAAAATGTGTCTGTAAATAAAATTGGCTGAGAATAGCCAAGGCCACTTTGAGGAAGAACTGAGGGGGGAGAACTTGGTTGGCTGGATGTCAAGGCTTGTTATAGAGCTGCTGTAATTAGGGGAATGTGTCATTAAGAGTGGCCGAGACAGCCAGATAGACCAGAGGAATGGAATAGAGAGCCCAGAAAACAGGCTCGACATATTTAACAGTGTAGCCAGTCAAGTCACAAGGAATAAAGAAATCATAGAGCTGAATTATCCTTCATGAGGGTAGATTCTGTGTCTGCCTTTTTTTTTCTGAATCTGTTTCATTCTTACTGTTCTTTTTTGACCTGTTTTCCAGCTTACCAGCTTCTTAGCTGGGTACAATCTCATCTGTTGAGTTTTTCATTTTGATTATTGTGTTATTTGGTTCTAGATGGTCTTTTTGGGTATTTTTCTGATCTGCTATGCTCTTTTCTGTGATTCCCTGGTTGCTAATTGTATTAGTCTGTTCTCATGCTGCTAATAAAGACACACTTGAGACTGGGTCATTTATAAAGGAAAATGGTTTCATTGACTCACAGTTCCACAGAAAAGACCTGCCTCCAAAATCCTGTTACCTCCCATGACATGTGGGAATTGTGGGAGAGCTACAATTGAAGATGAGATTTGAGTGAGGACACAGCCAAATCATGTCACTAATAAAATTGTAATCTTTTTTTGTTTTGTTTTGTTTTTTTTGGAGATGGAGTCTCGTTCTGCTGCCTGGGCTGGAATGCAATGGCACGATCTTGGCTCACTGCAACCTCCACCTCCCAAATTCAATAGACTATCCTACCTCAGTCTCCTGAGTAGCTGGGATTACAGGTGCCCACCACCAAACCCAGCTAATTTTTGTATTTTTTTAGTGGAGATGTGGTTTCACCATGTTTGCCAGACTGGTCTTGAACTCCTGATCTCAGGTGATCCACCATTCTCAGCCTCCCAAAGTGCTGGGATTGCAGGCATGAGACACCACACTGGGCCAAAATTTCCCATCTTGTCTTTTATTTTTCTGAACATGGTGAGAGCAGCAGTTCTTATATCCGTGTTTTTGTAACTCCTCTGTGGTTCGTTTCCTGTTCTCACAGTGTCTGTTGATTTTCATTCGGGTTGTCTTGTTGACTTGTGTGCCTGGTTATTTTTTTTTCTTTTCTTTTTCTTTTGAGATGGAGTCTTGTTCTTGTTGCCCAGGCTAGAGTGCAATGGTGTGATCTTGGCTCACCACAACTTCCGCCTCCTAGAATCAAGTGATTCTCCTGCCTCAGCCTCCTGAGTAGCTGGGATTACAGGAGTATACAATGATGCCCGGCTAATTTTGTATTTTTAATAGAGATGGGTTTCCTCCATGTTGTTCAGGCTGGTCTCGAATTCCCGAACTCAGGTGATCTGCCCACCTCGGCCTCCCAACATTCTGGGATTACAGGCATGGGCCACTCTCCCTGGCCCCAAGATCCTGTTTCTAATCTGGAAGAATATCTAGGTGGCAATAGCACAAGCTACCAGATTTTAAAATGAAGGGATACATTTTTATGGAAAGAAAAAGAGGTAATTTTTGTCCCTGGTTGCAATTAAGCCAGAAAGACTTTGTACTGGGAATTAGAGCAGGACTGTGTATTGGAGTGAAAAATCACATGTGCCCCGTGTTAGCGTAGATAGATAACGCAAGCATGTAACTAAGACCATTGAGGGCTGACGTGTTTTAAAGGAGAATTTTACAGTGAGAAATGAAAATCACATTTTGAAATGAGACTAGCCGACTAGCCGACGAGCCTGGAGATCTTCTGTCTGGTAGCATCTGGCACGTTGGCGGGCTTCATTCCTGGAGGGGTGACTAAGTCTCCAGACCTGCTGGAGCCTGGGAATCAGCCCCAAGGGGACATCCTGCTTCTGCTGTCACAGGCTGCAAAGCCCTGACCATTGCCTTCTCCTTCACCTCCAGTCGTGCAGTCTGTTGTTGTGGCAGTTGGTTCCCTGTGTGTCTTAGCTCAGCCTTGTCCAGCCTTTCGCTGGGCACATGCGAGGTGCTGGTGAAACAGACATGGGGTGAAGCCTGGAATGACATCACTTACCTGAAAATATTAAAAAGAATAGATAGGCCGGGCGTGGTGGCTCACGCCTGTAATCCCAGCACTTTGGGAGGCTGAGGCAGGCAGATCACCTGAGGTCAGGAGTTCGAGACCAGCGTGGCCAACATGGTGAAACCCCGTCTCAACTAAAAATACAGAAATTAACCGGGCGTGGTGGCGTGTACCTGTAGTCCCAGCTACCTGGGAGGCTGGAGGCAAGATAATTGCTTGAATCCAGGAGATGGACGTTGCAGTGTGCTGTGATTGCACCATCGCACTTCAGACTGGCTGCCAGATTGAGATCCTGTCTCAAAAAAAAAAAAAAAAAAAAGAAAAGAAAAAGAAAAAAAGTGAATAGAGAGACTTTTAAGTGTAGGTTTCTTTTCTGCTAGTTCACAAGAAAAACTTTCACAAAGTTACTTTCTGGCTGGGTTTCTTTAGTGCAGTGGCACTCACATGCATCTGCTTTTCCCCCGGGAGACACATAGTGATGTCTGGAGACGTTCTGGTTGTCACAGTGTGAAGGGCGCTGCTGCTGGCATCTGGTAGGTAGAGGCGGGGATGCTGCTCGGTGCCCTGGCATGCACAGGACAGCCCTACACCTCAGAGAAGGACTCCATCCTCTATGTCTGAGGGGCCGGGGTGGAGACCCTGCCTCAGAAGACCTGGTGAGCGTGGCTGTTGCAGAGCCCTTCCTGTGCAGGTGTCTCCTGACTCCTCAGGTACTGAACTTGTAGGGGAGCAAAGTCCCCCACCTGTGAGTGCAGAGGCAGCTCCCATGTGGCCTTGGGCAAGTCACTGGACCTCCAGATCCTCTAAGACCTAGTCTGTAGAGAGGGAAAATGCCACCTGCCCATTCGGACTGCCTGGAGGATCAGGGTGTGGCACTCCGTGGACTCAGGCCACCTGGATGCTTGATGGTGGGTGCGGTGCTTCATGAGATTGGCAAAACCAGAAACTCATTCTGTGCCTGAGGACGGGTCACTGTGGTGGCTGCAGGAGTTGGTTTTGTAGATTTTTCTGGTATTTTAAAATGCTCCCCACTACCTGCCACCTTCCTGAGTCTGTGGCTGTGGTGCTCACGGCCATGCCCAAGGGAAGCTGCGCCACACTCACTCTGCTTAGAACGTTTCCCACCCAGGTCCTGCTTGAAAAGTGAGTTTTGTTTGGGCACAGTGTCTTACGCCTGCAATCACAACACTTTGGGAGGCCAAGGTGGGCAGATCACTTGAACCCAGGATTTCAAGACCAGCCGGGGCAACATGGTGAGATCCTATTCCTACACAAAATTTTTTAAAAAATTAGCTGGGCAAGGTGGTTCACCCTGTAGTCCCAGCTACTTGGGAGGCTGAGGCAGGAGGATTGCTCAGGCCCAGGAGGTTGAGGCTGCAGTGAGCCACGATCACACCACCACACTCCAGCCTGGACGACAGAGTGAACCTCTGTTTCAAAAAAAAAAAAAAAAAGAAAGAAAAGTGTTTTTTGAGTGAATTCATTATGGCCCTAGAGTGCACGGGTGACTGTTTTTTTTGTTCCTATTGCAACATAGAGCATTGAGACTGAGAACAGGGAAGCTGGGAAGGAGGCTGCAGGTGGGGCCTTGTAGGCACCTGGGTTCTCCCCAGGCTTGGCTAAAACCTCTTCAGGTTGGCCGAGTGTGGTGGCTCACGCCTGTAATTCCAGCACTTTGTGAAGCCAAGGCGGGTGGATTGCCTGAACTCAGGAGTTCGAGACCAACCTGGCATGGTGAAACCCTGTCTCTACTAAAAATACAAAAATTAGCTGGATGAGATGGCAGGTGCCTGTAATCCCAGTTACTGGAGAGGCTGAGGCGGGAGAATTGGTTGAACTTGGGAGGCAGAGGTTGCAGTGAGCTGAGTGCACTAACCATTACACTCCAGCCTGGGTGACAGAGTGAGACCCCATCTCAAATAAAATAAAATAGTAAAATAAAACCTCTCCAGGTGACCCTGGGGAATCCCTCTCTTGGCTTCTATCTCTTGAGATGGGAAATTAGAGGGCAGAACTCTGTGAGTCAGAGTGTGTCTTCTGGCTGGAGGAGACCAGGACCCATGTGCTCCAGGCAGATGTGCCATGTCGACCTGCCTACACTTTGCACTTGGGAACATCGGTTCTCACAAAGCGGCTCACTGGGTCTCTGTGCAGCCCTGTGAGGTGGCCATGCTAGGTGTTCCCACCATGGGGAAAGATGCTTTCTCACTAACCAGGAGGGGTTTTCTCCTGGCCAGGAGGACGCTTTCTCACTAACCAGGCTGGGCAGCACATCTGGACCCAGGAGTTGATTGTCCTTGGAATCTAGAGGCCACAGAGTACAGGAAAGATGGGAGTTCTTTTTTTTTTAAAGGAGACTTGCTCTGTTGCCCAGGCTGGAGTGCAGTGGCACAGTCTTGGCTCACTGCAACCTCTGTCTCCCGGGTTCAAGCGATTCTCATGCCTCAGCCTCTCGGTAGCCTCCTGGGCTATGCTCGCTGGCTGTAGGCGAGCAGGGCGGCTGCAGGCTCAGGAACAGGAAGGGCTCAGCTCCTCAGCGGGACTGTCATCCCCCAAGACCAACCCCTGTCCCCAAGAGGGTAGGGGCTTCCTGTGTAGCGCTGGCTTCAGGGACTATGGGTGGGGATCTGCACCTCCCACTGTCATGAGTTTCAGTGAGACAATAGGATGGACGCCAGCCCTGAGCAGGTGCTGACCACAGCTGCTTCCTGCTGTCACCCAGCTGCTGTCCGCCTGCAGAGCCCTCCCCTGAAATGGAGGTACAGGGCAGGCCCCCTCCCTCGTGCTTCCATTGGCTCTTGACACCCCTCCCCCACACCCCTGCCTGTTGATCCTGTCAGCACTCTGGACATCCCTCCCCACACCCCCATCAGGTGGACACCCCCACACACACCTCTATCAGCTGGACACCCCTCCCCCACACCCCCATCCGCTGGTCACCCCTCCCCACACCTCCATCAGCTGGTTTCCCCTCCCCCACACCCCCCACAGCTGGTTACCCCGCCCCCCCACCCCCCACAGGAGGGCCCCCCACCCCCCCCCCCCCCACCCGCGGGCCCCCCCCCCGCCCCCCCCCCCCCCGGCGGGGCCCCGCCC
>CAUYLG010073220.1:0-23749 GCA_963573385.1 Cacajao melanocephalus
GTTGTGACCATGTGACCAGCTACAGAAATGAGGACTGTTATTGTCATGAGTATTTCCTCCTTCTTTTGTTAAAAACAAGTTTGTGCACATACGCACTTGTACTAAGCAAGTATCTTCATTTTATTTCCTTTCTCCTTTATCCTGTGACATAAGATTTATTAACTTCCTATCAGCATTTTGGTATTGTTAACTTTATGAAATAGTATTTGGGTTGGGGATTGGTGCATTTCTAGTTGTAGGAAGGATAGTTGTATTATGTTAGGTATAATTATGACCATATTATTGTCTTCATTTGAAGATTATGTATGATCTCAGGAGATGTGTATGGGTCAAATTCCATATATATATATATATATACACATATATATATGGTTCTCTAGAGAGACAGAATAGGAGATATATATATATATAGATAGATATATAGATATAGATATAGATATATAATAGGATATATATAATATATATAATAGGACATATATGATATATATATAATAGGATATATATAGTATATGTATATATATGTATATATATATCTGGATATATATATGTATATATATATCTGGATATATATATGTATGTGTATGTATATATATATATCTCCTATTAGTTCTGTCTCTCTAGAGAACCATGAGTAATACACAAGTTAACAGTGGTCTGACCTTGCCCAAATCACAATTTCAATCTCTCATTTTTTTATATGTGAAATTGGGATACTACTATACCCCTAAATTTGTACCTCATAGAAATTTGAATTTTTAGGACTAATTGCTAACATTTATATTGTGTTAATTATTTTTCCTGGTACAAAATTGTAAGAGGTATGGATAATTCATATTTGGTATTGATACATTAGATAAACAAATATAAATAATTAGTTATGTTTAAAAATCTCAAAATTTCTACTAAGAAAGGAAAAACAATGGTGGCCTTCCCACAAGAGATTTGAAAAATAAGTGTGCTTAGGCTCTCATCTTAATATTAAGCTCCTTATCATTCTTAATATTAGTGTCATAACTAATCGTGAATTCTTTCACAAAGGTCTCAGACAAAGCAGTTTTAATTCCTGACGGAGAAAATTAAAATATTAAGTAATTCAAATGATCACTTTTGGTATATATATTCTTCTTTTTGAGTGAATGCCTACAGATATCAAAACAATGATAAATATTTAAATCTGAAAACAGAAATATCACAATTTTGAACATATATGTGTATATATGTATTTTTTTTTCTTGTCTAGTTTTAACGGTCCTACAAAATTTGAATTAACAAAGTCTTTTTCATTTGTACCTTGCTTCCCTAAGTACAGTCTGAAATATATGCAAGCAAGTATAAATAATACATAGTACACATTTTAAAATGGCATTTCACAAGTTATGCCAAAGAGGTGAAAGCACTGATATATGAAGAGATTGACATTATGAAAGTACCTCTCACCCATAATGACAGTAAATAGGTTTAGAGAATTGTAAAGTGTAAAGGAAGAGAATAGCTCTCTAATTACCTTAGATTTTTTAAGATTGTAATGATGTCTTAGAATAATTACTCATCAAAACTGAGACATTGGAATAAAGATTATTTTCATGAGACCATAATCAATTTTTAAAAGCACATTTTGAATTTTACATACTATGAGAGAGAAGAAAGAAGTGAAAAAAATATAAAAACCCAGGTATCAAGTAGAAGGAACTGGAGACTTTTTCCTCATTTTTAGAAAAATGTTGAAATTTATTCTCACAGTTTCAAAGGCCAGAACAGTTTCACATGAGTCAAAATCAAGGTGCCAAAAGCACCTTAGTCCCTGAAGACCCCCGGTAGAGAAATTATTTCTTGCCTCTGGTGACTGTTGATGTTTATTTGTGGAGGCATCACTGCAATCTCTGCCTCTGTGAACACATCTCCTCCTCTTGTTTTGTGCATAAAATCTCCTTCTGCCTTCCTCTTATAAAGGCACTTCTAATTAGATTCAGGGCCCACTCCAGTGACTACAGATAATCACTGTATGTTAAGATACTTAACCACATATGTAAAGATCCTTTTTCCTTGTAAGGAAACATTTATAGGTTCAGAGACAAAAGCTGGTAAGTTTGGGTGGCCATTGGTTGGCCTCCTACAGTTACTCCAGAGACAATAGCATATATTTATGATTCTGCAGGCCCTCCTAAGAATTACAATTTCCAAATCATATACAGATCCCTAAATTCTTTAATGTTATATATTTTCTCCCACTTGTCGAGAAACATCCTCTGCTAATCACTGTGGAGTAAGGGAATCAGATTTGCCTTCCTATCTGTAAGCAACAAGAACAACCAAGCAAAATACCTGATATAATCCCTTTTTTGAGACCTTAATCATTGGGCAACAAAGGACAGTATTGCCTGAGAAATTTGGTGGGGGGAGATGAATGTTACAGTCTCCTTTGTTTATTTGGCTGTGGGACAGAGAAAGGAAAATGAGACAGAGTCCAATAGGATCTTTAAGTTGAAGAGATGCAGCTGAGATTTAGAGGAGTGAAAGGCAACTAGCGTTCCAGAGAACATTTTCTGATTCTCATAGGGAAGGGTTACACTCAGGAAAAACCCTAAAAATTTGCAGAGGTGATCCTTCAAGAATTCAGCAGAATTGTATTCAGTGTATGCATGTAAGCAAACCGTGCATGGCTGGGAGATGGGAATAATTAGAGTACTGGATTCCCAACCAGGAGATATTCACCACTATTCTCTCCCACCACCACCGGGTAAATTTTGCAACGTCTGAAAACATTTTTGATTTACACTACTGGGGAAACGTTCCCGGTATCTAGTCTGTAGGGGACAGTGATACTACTAAATATCCTGCAATGTGCAGCACTGCCATTCTCCCCACAATATAGAATTATCCAAATTAGAACATCAATAGTACTAAGGTTGAAAAACCACATATTATAGCCGACAGTACTTCCATTATACAGATAATGTGTAATGTGAACAGGGCCTATTCTCACCTATTACCTTATAAAAATTCATAATTCATGTGAAATTGGAGAGAGAACTGTACAATCTTGGCTGAGTAGGAGCAAACACTCAGAATTGTTCTAGACCCACATAACAAATCATAAGATCAATATCAAGCAGAATCAAATGGCTTCCAGGTAACTTAACTGTACATTAGAAGAAAGGTCAAGAATGATTTATAGAAATATCCAGGACCTCAAAAGGCACAACTGACAGTGTCTGGTGTTCAATCAAACATTATGAGGCATTCAAGGAGTCAGAAAAATATGGTTCACAATGATGAGGGTAGTCATTCAATTAGAACTTAATGATAAATGAGGCATATGTTGCAATTTGCAAAGAAAGACATTAAAATATGGGTTATTACTAAATTAAGTTTCAAAGGTTCAATAAATAGAAAAATAAAAAATGGCTTATTGTTTTCATGAATCTTATATTTAATCAATATGTTACATTTCAAGAGCTAAAAACTGTTTTGCATAGTCAATATTTAGATTTATATACATATTTAAACATCTGTATGTTCACACTTTTTTTCTTCATTTTGTATTTCAAATTCAGAATCATATTTTATCTTGAAGCATGTCTTCAATTATTTTTATCATAATGGTTGATCAGTGTTAAATTCAGTTTTTACTTATTTGAAAATGATTTCTTTCAATTTCACTTTTGAAGGTTTTTATTTTTGTTGAACATAGAATGCTAGCATTCAGCAATTTATGATGTTATTCACTGTTTTCTGGCCTTCTGTATTTCTATCAACAATTCAGTTGTAATATATAAATCTATCTTTCCATATATATGTCTATACGTAGCATAAGACATATTCATATATGTGTATCGATAAATATATTTTAAATAAATATTTAAAATATATGTATTTATATGTACATATATTTAAATATATTTATCAGTACATATATATGAATAGTTGTTATGCTAGAGAAAAATTGCCTACGTACCTGCAAAACTCAGATTTGGTATAGACATATGTTATATGCCTACATATGTACAAAATACAAAACACATGTCCAATTCATCCTTTCATTAACGAAAACTGGCAATTCTTAGCAGTAACTGTTATTATACCAAGACTTGGTAGTTTTGAAGTTCATACTTGCATTTATCTTTGGTCAAGGGAAATTCTTCATTTCTGCAAGTATAAAAGCTAGAGCCTGAATTATCCCATTGTTCTCGCAAAACTTTGGTCTATATATCCACTCCAAGAAAGTCCATATTGTTTGTCATTTTAGTAGTAATTCTTTGGGAAAGTAGCTCAATAATTATCATATTTTTAATTTTCCCTAGTTGACTCAATGTTGACTACACTTGGAAGCAGACAGACTAGGTAGAAAGCGAAGAGTAAAAGAAAAAAATTCATGAAGGCTATACACTAAGGAACTTCAGCATTCATTTATGGTATGAAATTATAGTTCAACAATGGATGCAACTTAGAATAAAGTGGTAAAGTATGAGAAATAATTGTGGCCTATAGAGTGAAGAACTAAATGCAAAGAACATTTAAAAAATCAGAGGTTGGTCAAATATTTGGCATGCTGCTAAAGAGGCCAAGAAAAGTGAAAAATTTGATTTAAGTGACCAGAGCAAAGTAATTTTCAGTGGAGTGGTGAAGGAAAAAGCAAAAAAAAAAAAAAAAAAAAAGTAATTTAAAAAAGCAATTGAGGTTAGGAAGAACTGTAACTCTTCACTCTGTAGTTATTGAAGATAAACTAAAATTATGTTCAAAGACATGTTTCTTTGAAAACAACTTTCTAAGGGGAAACTGGTGTGCTGGCTCATGCCTATAATCCCAGTACTTTGGGAGGCTGAGACAGGTGGACCACTTGAGGTCAGGAGTTCCACACCAGCCTGGCCAACATGGTGAAACCCTGTCTCTTCTAAAAATACAAAAATTAGCCAGACATTGTGATGGGTGCCTGTAATTCCAGCTACTTGGAAGGCTGAGGCAGGAGAATCACTTGAACCCAGGAGGTGGTGGTTGCAGTGAGCAGAGATTGAGCTGCAGCACTCCAGCCTGGGCAACAAAGCAAGACAAAAAAAGAGAGAGAGAGAAAGAGAGAAAGAGAAAAAAGAAAGAAAGAGAGAAAGAGAGAAGAAAAGAAAGAAAGAGAAAGATTAACATTCTAAACTAAAAGCATCTATTATTTCAAATGCTGTTTCTACTTAAAAATGTTTTATATTGGGCCAGGCGTGGTGGCTCACGCCTGTAATCCCAGCATTTTGGGAGGCTGAGGCAGGCGGATCACGAGGTCAAGAGATCAAGACCATCCTGGTCAACATGGTGAAACTCCGTCTCCACTAAAAATACAAAAAAATTAGCTGGGCGTGGTGGTGCGCCCCTGTGATCCCAGCTACTCGGGAGGCTGAGGCAGGAGAATTGCTTGAACCCAGGAGGTGGAGGTTGCAGTGAGCCGAGATCACGCTGTTGCACTCCAGCCTGGCGCCTGGCAACAGAACAAGACTCGGTCTCAAAAAAAAAAAAGTTTTATATCATTTACCTAAATCTTCTCATATATACTAAAGTATAGCGTGTTATGATAAAATTGTTACTATATCCTAAGCACAACAGTCGTAGGTACAGCTGTAATATGATAGCATATCATATTGAAAACTGCATATTATAATTTACTTTTTAAAATGTGGAGTTCTGTTTTACATGCTTCGTGTGTTTCCAGAAGTAGCCATTAATTTTGTTTTCTACCAAACATTTCATAAAAGCAAAGGGAAAATCACCATTCTATTCTAAAATCGAGCCAAGGAAATATGATTCAGAATGATAGAAAGTATGCTGAAGGTATGATTAAAATGATAATACAATATGGTAAAAGTACAAGTATGATAAAATTAAATAGCAAAGACTAAAAAGACAGGCGAAACATTTTAATTCATAACATTATGTCAACCTTTTTAAAATGTAACTCTGGAATAGCTTGGATTTCAAGAAAGTTAATATGAGGAACAAAGTAAAAATGTAGTCTACTAAATAGCTTTAAAATGTAACTCTGCAGCAGCTTGGATTTTAAGAAAGTTAATATGAGGAATTCAAAATAAAAATGTAGTCTACTAAGTACAGGTTAAAATGGAGACTAAAGCATACTCACTTATATATTTTAAATATAACCATTTGAAATGCATATTCATAAGAAGTAATTCATCTAACTCCAATCACATCTTATTTTAAGTTCACAAGCACTGGCAATTTTTGCCTTTATTATGAGGAAAGGCTTGTCCTTCTCCTAGTAATGAGTTCAATATGACATTTTGGAAAATGCTTTGCTGTGACTAGAATAGCAATGTTAATCTTATATTTTGAAAAGATGCTTCAAAACACAGACACTGAGAACAATTTCATATAGGGATTTATTTTTTTCCCATTTCAATTTGAATGTAAGTTAAATTCTAAATTACAGTAATTGTGAACTGTTTTCATGTTACTATGAAGTTTCAAATGGTGGGCTAAGTCTTTTTCTGGAGGCAGAATCTCATCAATAGAAAATGATTTAAAACTGCTATTATTGATTTTTAGTACAAGATATTTGATTTACATCCATGGAAAATACCAGTAATTATGAGTTAAATCAGAACTATTTAAATGAACACAATTCTCATCGTTCAGTCACAGTGAGGAAAAGAAAAATTCTTATGAGTTCAACCTTTTCAAGCTACTGTATCTAGTTTTAGAGTTAAAATGTGTATGGATGTATACTCACTCAAGAACGTTTTGCAGAAAACAAAGAGAAACCTATTCTAACATATTTTATTTCTGAATTGGCATTATTCATTTGTATTTTCCATCCTATAGTTCTTTCTTGAAACTGTCATGTCACAAAACCAAATGACACTATGTGATGTCAAATAAAAAACACAAGGCAAACTAAATAGATAAGGAAAACTGTATTCAAGGCAGTGAGAAAGAAGACGACATAGTCTGAAGTTAACTCAGCTAAAACAAAGGGCAGAATTTTTAAAAGCAGAGTTGGGACCATCTTACGCCTTCTGTGTTTGCTAATTGGACTTACTCAAAAGTAAAGCAAACGGTGTCCTGCCTTCCCAACGGAAGCAAAGTAGCCACTGAAGTTGCGTGGAGACTGGGGATAGTGTGCTAACTTTCTTGATTTTATTTCAAAGAAATGATCCTCAGGATCGAGGGGGAAAATAGTCTTGGCTTATAAAACTGGCAAAGGGGTTTTTGAAAAATTTAGAACCCAATGGGTCAGAGAAAGAATTTACGGTTATAATATTTTTAAAGTAAATGCTTCAGGAAAAGGGAGAGAAAGGGTGTCTACAGTTAGGTTATATGGATTCAGTAAGGGCTACAGTGAGAGGGCAGTCAGGGGCCAAAGCTGGCTAAAGTCTAGTCAAGCTGATGGAAATGTTAAGGTCATCTTGGTCAGTATTTATTTTTAAGTATAGACAATCTAGTGTTATTGATTCATGTTTTAGAAATACATGGGCTTTCCACAATGTAAAATAGGATTTTCTATAATGTAATGATTAACTTCAGAGTTCACTTTTCAAAATGAAAAGTAATGTAAGTAATATGTAAATTATTCTTATTAAAATGCCAAAGGAGGCATCCATTGTGGTAAGGGGCATGGGATGAAAATAGCAAACTGACTAGGTGCTCAGCAAAAGCGTTTGTATTCTTAAGCCTCCTTTGCAATTAGGTTGAGGTCATGTAACTGGACCTGGATTCTCATCAATGGAATGAGTGTCTAGTTTAACATGCCATGAATTGACTTCTTTAACATGACAAATAATTTAGTTGACCTTAATTCTAATATTCAATACTAGGTGTTATAATTACTTACATTAAAATAAGTTTCCTTATTGATAACTTATAAGTAAGAAATTATACTAAAGCTACTTCAAACATTCCTGAACTTTCTGAACAGAGCTACAGATATGATTACAATAAACTGGGTAAAACATGATGAAAAATACTAACAGTTTCAAAATTTAAAAATATTTAATTGATACTTTTGTTTGAATAGCTTTTATTTACTTTTTTATTATGTTACAAATCACATCTAGAATATTGTGTTTTTCCAAGAACAGTTAAAAGAAAGAGATTTGCACTATGGCCTTCACTAACAATTTATAACCACTAACTTTTTCCATGGTGCATAATGCCTCCAGGATATATATTTTCCTACTCTGTTTACTCAACCATTTGTCGAGATGAGACTATGTAATTCTTTTTTTTCTACAATATTTAGTAAATTCACTCACCGAGAAACTTGAAGCAATTAAAAAAGAACTTCTATATGTTCCCATTGTCCATGTATTACGTTTTACCCTGTCTTTCTTTAGATTTACATGAATTATCCCTCATTCCATTTAATTTCAGTCCTCCTTCTTATGTGCTAGATGCCATTACTTCTTTTTCATTGCAGACATTGTTCTAGAAATTTTCCCTTCTCTTGCTTGACACATTTCAAAACATTCCGCACTCTACTGAAGGACTGCTATCAGCATATACTCACACTTATATTCTCACACGCACATATATGTATCCCATCACTTTAGCAAAAGTATTTTGTAAGTTACAAATGGTCTCCACTTTTCTAAACCTAATCGTCATTTAAATGTATTCATATTACTTGATATATCATAGGAATTCAGTGCATTTTCATTTGGCCTTCAGGATATCATAATTATCTCATTTTCCTCCAACTGAATTTTGCAAACATTTCTTTACATTCTCTTTTGGCAAATCTTCCTCTGCTTCCCCACCTCCCACTGCCCCACAACTCATTC
This sequence comes from Cacajao melanocephalus, assembly GCA_963573385.1. Classification (NCBI taxonomy): domain Eukaryota; kingdom Metazoa; phylum Chordata; class Mammalia; order Primates; family Pitheciidae; genus Cacajao; species Cacajao melanocephalus. Next base: position 8,775 of record CAUYLG010073220.1, read on the forward strand.
CTTGAAAATTGTATTTTCTTCTTTCCTCTACATTCTCATTCTACACAGACTTCCTTAAAGATCTCATGCATTATCAAATGTTTAAATAAAATATATATCTTTACTCCTTCCAAATTTGTATCTTCACTCTAAATATATCCCTAAGAATGTCAATTATATATATTCAAGCTAAGTGTCATCACTACACAGCACTTGTAGCAGACATCTTGACATTTTCATGCCCTAAATTTAATTCCTGAATTTCCAGAGAAAACTTGTTCAGAATACATATTTTCTTTTTAAAATATCAACTAATGGTAAGTTCATCTTTTCATTTACTCTGGCAAAATGCCTTGGAGTTATCATTTCCTCCTTTCTCTTTTTACTTCACCTGACATTCCGTCCATAAGAAGATCTTACGGAGCTTACATTTAAATATATGGACAAGCTAACCACTTCTCATTATCTTCACCGTTTCACTCTGTTTCAAGCTACCATCAATTTTTGTATGGAGTCCTGCAAGTGACTCAAAATTTGTCTCTATGTTTCCACCTCTGCTCATTTATATCCATTTTCAACAAAAACTATACCCAGCGTAATTTTTCAAAGCTAAAACATGATCTTATAATTTCTGTAATCAAAAATTCTCATGTTTTCCCATTTCTCTCAATTAAAACCTGTAGTTCTTATAGTGAACACATTTTGCACCAACTGTGCTCTCTGCCTGGGATTGTCTTTCCCTGGATATATATACATCGCTTCCTTGATCACTGCCTTCATGTTTTCATTTAAATGTCTGCTTTTCGACTGGACTTATTTCAAACATTTCTGCTTAAATTATACTTACCTTGAACCCCTGATCTTTACTATCTTGAGTTTTTTATACTTTCTAACATGCAGCACACTCTAAATGTTATTGTGTTTAATAGCATTTATCTAAATTATCCCAAGAGTGCAAATTCTTTAGAGGCGGAAACGTTCTGTTCCTTGCTGGGTTGGTTTTGCTTGCTGCTAATTCCCTGGATCTAGAATACGTGTTTTAAATGTTCTTTGAAGAGCTTTCCTCCCTTGTGGCTTGGTTAGCGTGGATCCCAACCCTTAAGGGCACTGTATGGACTCACTGCCTAAATTTTCCCACCTCTCAGGTAAATCAGAAGCAAGTTTATGACCAATGTTAGCCAACTGGTACCAGGCTACATCATTTGTTGGACTCTTGAAAAGAAAGCTTATTGGTAGGTGGAGCTGAAAAGATGTGACGGTGGGAACTGCTGTGACTACAGAGCAAACAAAACGTGATATTCTCGGGAGAACAACGGCATCTTTGGGAACAAGAGAAAGATGAAAAGGGGGAGCATGTGCTGACACAGACGATTACCACTTTCCGGCAATCTATGAGGGATTTTAAAAAATAGACATTGGTGGAGCGAAAGGTATTAGATTTTGTCTTGAAATGAACCTTTGATTTATATTTTTGCTCTTTTCTTTGTAGTGGTCAGCTATGTGTACATATATTTTTACATTCAATAATTTTCAGTCTCTCAAATAAAGGATTATTGGTATGGAAATATGCCTCCTCTAAGTTACTTTCATATCTTCAAACTTTTCTATAATATGTTGTCCAAGCATTACACTGAAATATGAAAATAAAAAATCACTGCCTGATGCGGTGATTCACACCTGTAATCCCAGCATTTTAGAACGCTGGAGTGGGCTCAATGCTTGATGCCAGTTCAAAACCAGCCTGGTCAACATAGTGAAACCTGGCCTCTACTAAAACTCCCAAAATTAGCCCAGCTTAGTGGCACGCACCTGTCGTTCCAGCTACTCCAGTGGCTGAGGCAGGAGAATAGTTTGAACCCAGGAGGCATAGGTTGCAGTGAACAGAGGTTGAGCCATTGCACTCCAACCTGGGTGACAGAGCAACACTCCATCTAGGAAAACAAAAAAAGCAGAAAGAAAAGAAAAAATAAGTTTAAAAACCAATAATAATAAAAAATAAAATTTGCTACCATTAGTATCTACTATAAAATGTAAGCAACAACAAAAAATAAATAGGTGATATGCTCCATATATTTAAAAATACTTCATTTAAATTGATGTCATTAAGCTTTATGAAAAGCTTAGTTTACTGTCTTACATTGTGAACTCCATTACAAACAGGCACTGTTCCAAACTATTATTCTGCAGGAAACTAACTAGGTGTCTGGCATCAGAAAGTTTATTATTACTCATGTTATAGTATTGTCCTGTGGATTGAAGGATGAATAAATGCTGGCTATGTGAAAAAGGAAAGAAAAAATATTAAATCTTTATGTGTTATTTCTTCAATAAACCTATTCAAAGGATAGATTTTTTGTGTGTGTTTAATCATGTTATTTGATCATGTATTAGCATGTTTGTCTGGATACTCGATACTTCAGAGAATTCTAAAAAATATAAACAGTAGTATTTTCATATTAATCTATTCATTAGTCAAAACTATTTAGTTATAATTGTTCAAGGTAGTGCAACCCAAGTACCAACCATCTTTTTTTCTCTATAATATTGGATGAAACCACGCTAACAGAGAAATAATTGAAATTGATGTGTGGAGTTTTCTTTCAAATAAGATGAGCTGAATGATAATTTTGTTGTGTTTGCTGACATAATTATTCATACTGCTTCAAAAACCTTAAAATAATTAGTATTTAACACTTATATACCCTATGATAAAAAAGATAGTTCATTAAGACAAAGGTAAAAGCAATTTTAGGAAAACTATAACAGACTCATCTTACATGCATTATCTTTTTAATTGCTCTTGGGTACTGAATTATATAAAAATCTTCCATATCAGCACAATTATAAATTCTACAGTATTTCATTGGATGGAATTTGGGATTTTCTTTTAATTTCTGAAAATGGATGCCCAAGTCATGCTGACAAACACAGGCTGCATAACATTTGCATGCTTTATAACAATTCTAGCGACCTTGCAAGAAGTGCCATTTCCAAATTTCTGGGAATTACTTTGATTTACACATTAACCATAGTAGGCAAATATAAATATGTAAGTCCAGTAGTAAAAAAAAAAAAACAAAGAGAGTTTGATAAATAATTTGTTATATAAAATGGAAAAGATTTTAGTAAAACTATATGCAAGTTAAAAAATGTAAACATGAGGATAATATTTAAGAAAAAATATTTTTCTCAATCATTAAACTTTGCAGTGATTCCTTAGCTGTCAAATATTTCACCCACACATTTAAAAAATGTAATATATATTTCAAAACTGTACAAACAATATTAAATATAGTATAAGAATAGAAATATGGTCAAAGTATTAAAAAATGCACATGAATCTCCAAATTTAAGACTGTAATTTTCTTTGAATAAAATACTTGGGAAATAGATTAATAAATGGAATATTGGAGCTTTCTTTCATGATGTCTCTTTCTTTTTAAATCTTTTATTTTTATTGATACATAGTATTTGTGCATATTTATGGGGTGTATATGATATTTTGATACAGACATACAATGTGTAATGATCAGTCAAGATAATTGAGATATCTATTATCTTAAATATCATTTATTCATGTTAAGAACATTCTGACTCCTCTCTTACAGATCTTTTGAAATATACAATACTGATTAACTATAGTTGCCTTATTGTGCTACTGAACACTAGATCTCGTTTCTTCTACCTAACCAAATTATTGTACCCTTTAAGCATGCCAATTTACTTCCCCTCCCTCGCTATCTTCCCAGCCTCAGGTAACCACTATTCTATTTTCTCTCTTCTTGAAATTCATTTTCTGAGCTCCTAAGCGTAAGTGAGAATACGCAATATTCATATTTCCAAGCCTGGTTTATTCAATTAACATAACGTTCTCCAGTGCCATCCATGTTGTTTCAAACAACAGAACTTTATACTGACTAATATTAGACTGTGTATATGTACCACATTTTCTTTATTCATCTGTTGATGGACACTTAGGTTGATTCCATTTCTTGGCTATTGTCAGTAGTACTGCAATGAACGTGGCGGTGCAGATATGTCTTTAATATACTGATTTCCTTTCTTGTGGATATATACCCTTTCTTTCTTTTGGATATATACCCAGCAATGAGATCACTGAATCTGAAAAAATCTGAAATGGTTTTTATGATTTTATATAGTTGACGAATTGATACATGATTTCTCATGGTATTTTCATTTCATTTTTTGATTGATGAGAAATAGTAAATATTTTTTTAAAATAACATACACTAACAAGGGGTCCGTTAAAGTTATTTTCTCTTCAGATTTGGTATGGAAAATAATATAGCAGGTATTCATTTTTCTTCATAAAACTGATATGACATTTTTCATTTTGGAAAAATAGAAAAAAGGTCAGACCAATATATTATGTTCAGGAAGTAATTTTTAATGCAAATACATCAAGAATTTAACAATATTCTTACTCTCCTGACTAAATAAACCCATTTGCCAAAAAATGGCAGATACTTTCATTCAGTATTAATTCAATCCTTAAAACTGAGTCTGAGCAATAAAAGGAATGAGAGATGATTTCTTCATTATTAAATTATACTTTCAAAACAAATACAATGATTTTTGATATTAAATATTTAAAATTTGAGTGCACCTTTCTCAATCTATGTTCCAAAATCAGCACTAATCTTATGAAAGGATAAGAAATTCTATTATTTTATATTTTTGTGTGCATGTGTATGTTTTCCGTATCTATTTTATAATGTTTTAGAGGAAGCAAAATTTTTCATCTACAAGGTTATATAATTCCTTTGGTCTTATGTTCAAGTGACTGTATTTGGACCATCTAAGGGAATGCTACATGAAAGAAGCAAAACTGCAGTTTCATAACCTGTAGCATTTATTTTTTTTTTCTTTAAAAGACAGGAAACTTTTTCAAATACTCTTTAAATCAAAGAAATGTTTAGTGTGCATGACTACAGAAACCATTTATTACCAAAGTTAAATGTCCAAAGTGGGCTAAAATGACAGCTCAAAACCCTGCCTACTTAAGAAACTTCAAAGTCTCCTGGAAGCAAAGAACCTTCGATAATATTTTTCTGATGATCTTTTTAAATAGAACATTTACATACACATTCTGATTCCAGAAGCATTTTAATTTGCTCCTAAAATATGAACCCTCTCCTCTGAAAGGGGATGCGTATACATAAAAATCAATTTTTCTTTTCCCAATTAATTTTATTAAAGCCTGATTTGAGGCAGCACTACTGACTGACTTGTCTTAAATGCACCATACTTAAATTAAATGGAAAACCATTACTAATCAGGTTCAAATTACATCTCCCTAAGAGTAAGATTGCTTAGTTATAATTTCAAAACAGTCCCATTTGCAGATGGTGTCCTTAACTGTTCTCCATCGACTTCTAATTTTATCTGTTTCTCAGTGTTCCATGTTTTCCTTTACCTAGAATTTCCTATACCACTTTTCTAATTTCATAAAGTCTTGTTGGATAATGTCATGGATTTCCAGGTAATCAATATATAATTTGCAAAAATAGAGATAATTTTACTCAATTTTTCTAATGCATAGTGTCCAATTTCTTGCCTTTAATTATATTAACTAATGCATTTAATCAATGATAGAGAATGAAATAGGCAGTTGTGACTTAAAAAGACTATCCCTAATATCTTTCTATTAAATAGTATTAAGGTTTTTGGTCTTAAGTTTGAGTATTTTAATATTTTAAAATTAAATTTCAATTTCTAATTTATTGGGTGATTTTAAACAGAAATAAGTGTTGAATTTTGAGTCCTTTGCAAATTCAGTTGGGCTGATCATGAGATCTTTTTTTCTCAACCTTATTAATATGGTATCTATATTAACTCATTTCTGAATATTGAATCATCTGCATATTTAGAATAAATTACACTTGGCAAAGATGCATAATTTTATGAGGTATTGCAGTCTGTTGGCTAATATATATTTCAGATATTATATGCCTATCTATAAGTGAGTTTATGTTACAGTTTTTCTGATTAAAGTTTATAACCCCTAAATATCTACAAATATACTATACTTGTTGCATATAAAGTATTTGGAACATTTTAAATATTATTATGCCTCTGGTCTTATAAATTGTGTTGCACCTGTGATCTTTTTCTGGAATTGAAGCTTGGGTGTAGTTATCACCTACAGGTAAGAACTATGAAAATAAAACCCACATTAAGGCGATAATCAATCAACCACACCTAGAAATGACTCATGTGGTAGAATTAGCAAGCAATAATATTACAACAATTATTAACATTACATTCTATATGTCAAGAAGACACAAGACATATTGAGCATGTTAGTAAAATATGGAAGCAATAACAAAGCCCGAAAGCAAACTTCCAGAGACAGAAATCACAATGTCTAAGATAAAAAACACAACAGATTAACAATTACAGAGGAAACAAAATAGGAACTTGAAAATGTAGAAGTAGAAAGAATCCATAATAAAACACAGAGAAAGAAAGCCAAAAAGAAACAGCATCAGTGAGCTGTTTTACTTCAAGCCACCTTGCATAGATCAAATTCAAGTACCTTAAGGAGAAGAAAGAAATAGGGTAAAAAGGAAAATATGTTTAAGTGAATATGGATAAAAATTTTACAAATTTGATAAAATAATGGACTTATAAAGAAGCTATTACAAAAACATGTAAAGAAAACATGTAGAAACTACATTAAGCCATGGTGTAATCAAATAGCTTATAAAAATGGTAAAGAGAAACTGTTAAAAGGAGCCAAAGTATGCACACACACAAACACACACACACAAAGCATTACATATAGAGTAAGAGAAAACAATATAAGTCAGAAAACAGGAAGGCAACATCTTTCCAATACTGAAAGGGGAGCAGAGAAACCTGACAATTTAGAGCTTCATCTTTGGTAAAATTACCTTTCAGTAATAAAGGAAAAGTAAGGACTTGTTTTCAGACATAACAACAGCTGAAATAATCACCCACTCACCTTTATGAGAAAAAGACACTGAATAAAACCCTCAAACAGAAAGAAAATTATGACATTGGGAATAAAAAACACTAGAATCAACAAATGTGGGAAAATATACTTTTTGTTTTATAAATCTCTATACATGATAATGACTGATTAAATATAAAAACAATATTTTGTGAGATTTCCAATATGTATAGAGAGAAAGTGTCTTGTAAGCACAAAGGCCAGACAATGAGAAATTCTACTACATTGTGTACAATATTCTTATAATTATGTGATATGTTATCATATTATTCAAATATAGATTACGATAAAGTGCTATAATATATAACCACTAAAATAACAAAACAAAGAATCACAGGCAATAGCAACAAAGACGGTAAGATAAAAAATTAGAATTTGTAAAATTATTCATCAGCAGGTAGAAAAAAGAATGAAAACAATGCAGAGGTGAGATGAATAGAAAACAAATATCAAACTCAGAGATTTAAAGCCAAGCCTATCAAAATGACATAAAATATAAACTACAATTTAAAGGCAAAGATGGCAATAATAATTTTACAAATACATTCACTGACCTGAATTTCAAGGAAAAAAAAAACATATTTCTAAAGAATACTGACAGTGGGCAGAATCTGGTATTTGGCGACTCTGCTGCTGCATATTGGGCAGTTTTCCAAAGATGGCAGTCATTGTGTGCCAAGATAATTTCAGTGGTCGGAATGCACTGGGGCCAAGGAAAGAAGTAAAGAGAAATATGTGGAGAAACTAATCAGATGAGCAAATGAAGTACTAAAGCACTTAGAATGACGTCTGCCACATAAAAGAAAGTGACATCGTTGTTTAAGAAAATGCATTTCCTCAAGATCAGATTGACTAAGGTGGCAGAAAAATGCACTTGAAACTGTTCGCTTCTTTTCTCATAGCTATTTTAATGTTGGCAAAATAAACTCAATAATGCCTTTTGTTAATTAACACTTTTTTGGAGATTATACAACCTGTGTACCTTTTTGAGATGTAGTTTTATAAGAGGTAATGAGATAGAGTTCACATATCAGTGCTGCAGTGGTTTTAAAATAAGATTTTCATTCCAACTTTTATGATACGTTTTACACTTCAATAAGTGAGCTTCCAAAAAGTTCTAGGAACCTTTATTTAGTATAGTACATGTGGTATTGAGATAAATGATCAGCTTTTCAGGCACACATATTATTTCTTTCTGTTGATTCTGCGTTGTGAGGCCAGCTTTGTGGGAGTAATGCATCAATTTTTTTGCCAAGAAATCCTTAAAGAAGTAAATCTTCTTTGGCAGCAAAGATTTAAAAGCCATCACTAAACTCTAGCACCCTGGCAAGATACTATTAAATGGTGAGCTAATTGACAAAGATTTCAATAGCAGCTTAAGCTGAGTCAGTGTGATTTTTGGCACATCTGGAAAGAATAAAGCATAAAAGAAATAATCTTTGGAACAAAGTATCAAATTTTGCTACCCAAATTCTTGAAATTGGTACTGGCTTCTTCTTGCCTATGTACCTTTATTCTCATTATTTACTCTACCACTCCGCTAAAATCATTAAGAGGATTTTCCTTTAGCTAATTCATGCCTCTTTTCAAATTATCATCACAGAAAAACCTTGTGAACCTGAATTAACATTGCATGACTTACTTTCCTTTATTTTTCATCATAGTTATTATTGCTACTGGAATTTTGTTATATTTTCTCCAATGATATGTTGGTGTATCATTCAATAGATTAAAAACTTTATGAATGTAAGAAAATTATCTTTCAATGACATATTTCCTCTCTCCCATACAGTTTCATATTCCATAATTAACAATAACAGTACTTTCTCCAATTGAGTTGTTGAGAAAGTTCTTAGAATTTAACTTTTGTTTCCATTGATTTTGATCTTATCACAAAGGGGCTCTAAAGCAAGGCATGATTAATTAAGCCTATGTGATGACTAGGCTTGTCCTTAGCAATAATTCATCAGAATTTGGAGATTCCACATGTGTGTAACAAATAAAAGAAAGAGCTTTCATTTTAATAGATATAATGGCCAGGGGTAGTTCCCAACTTGCAACCTTAGCTGCCTGAGACAGGCTCTGGTCACCTGGAACCCTGGACCACAATAATTCAGTCAATAATTCAGCTTACTCTTTGTAATCTTTTAAAATGTATGTATAGCTTTCGTTTATTTTAATATTCAATATTAGAAAATTTTAGACTTTATTTAGAAGTTTTGTGATTTTTTGTGACTAGAAATATCTCTTCTTTAAGTTAATTAGCCTACTGCAAAGTTGATTTTGATATGTCATTTCACTTCAAGTTGAAGTTAGACTTCACCTGATGTCTTCAACTTGAAGTTACCAATCCATGACATTAAATGAGGACTTACTGTTATAGCAAAACTGGTTCATATTTCTCCACTTAATCCCTTGATGGACTCATGTTGAGGGTTTACAAATGTATGAATATGTAAATAAATAAGTGAATGAAAAATGAACAAGGTCCCAGTATTTAACCTAAATATGTTGACTGTCTAGCAAAGATATTCTAAACAAAAGCACCGCAGAGAAACACTATTGAAAACAGACGGTAACACAACCAGAGTTACTATTGCTCCTGGTTTATCAACAAAAGCCAACTTGGAAGTCCTCTGTTTGTGCTAGCTACATTTACTATTAAGGGTTACAGTTAATTTTATATGCCATTTTAAAAAAAGACAATAATGTTAGTCAATTTGAACTTTTACTTATAGATCAAGTCTGCCAACATTAGCTCGTGTTTATTTAATGTTGTTTTATATAATAATGTATGGCAATGTATCTTAGTTACTTATAGTCATAACACTTAAATCAACAGTTTCAATTTTCCCTTTTAGATATGAATATAAATTTCAAATAACTCTTCCCCGCCTCACCCTCTCCAAGCATTTTTGTACATGATAAATTCACAGAAGTAATCTTTTGTTCAGTTTTCTTTTGTATGGGAGAGGCAATTCTTCATAAATAATTGTTTCTTTCAGGGACATGCCTGCATTTATTTATTTACTTTGTCAACATCATTTTTTTTTCTTTCTTTTAAATTTTTGTGGGTACACAGTAGGAATATATATTGATGGGTTACATAAGATACTTTGATACAGGCATACAATGTTTTATAATCACATCAAGGTAAATGGGGTATCGATCATCTCAAGTATCTATTTTTTCTTTGTGTTACCAACAATCCAACTATATTTTCTTACTTATTTTAAAATGTACAATAAATTAGTGTCGGCTAGAGTCATCCTGTTGTGCTATCCAATACTAGCTCTTATTCACTCTTTCTACATATACTTTTGTACCTATTAACCATGCCACTTCTGCCCAGTCTCCCGCTTTCTTTCTCACCCTTTGGTAACCATCATTCTAGGCTCAGTAAATTCAAATATTGTAATGTTTAGTCTCTACAAACAAGTGAGATTATGTGAAATTTGTCTTTCTGTGCCTGGCTTGTTTCACTTAGCATAATGACTTCCAGTTCCATCCATGTTGTTGCAAACGACAGAATCTCATTACTTTTTATGGCACTAGCCTTATTGTGTATCTGTACCATATTTTCTTTATCTGTTCATCTGTTGATGGACACTGAAGTTGCTTCCAAATCTTGGTTATTGTGAATAGTGCTGTAATAAACATGGGAAAGTAGATATCTCTTCAATATACTGAATGCTTTCCTTTTGAGTATATACCTAGCAATGGGGTTGCTGGATCACAGGGTAGTTCTATTTTTAGTTTTTTGAGGGACTTCTAAACTTTTCTCCATCATGGTTGCACTGATTTACATTCCCACTAACAGTGTAAGAAGGTAAATTTTCTTTTCTCCAAATTCTCACCAGCATTTTTTACTTCCTGTCTTATGGATAAAAGCCATTTATTTGAACTGGGGTGAGAGGATATTTCATTGCAGTTTGATTTTCATTTCCTGATGGTCAGTGAGGTTGAGCATCCTTTTATATACCTTTTTTCCTTGTATGTCTTCTTTTGAGAAATGTCTATTCAGATATTTTACCCATATTTTAATTGAGTTATTAGATTATTTGGAATTGAGTTGTCTGAGCTTCTTATATGCTCTGGTTGTTAATTCTTTGTCAGAGAGACACTTTGCAAATATATGATTTCATTTTGTGTATTGTCTCTTCACTTTGTTGATAGTTTTGTTGGCTGTGAAGCTTTTTAAAAATTTATTTTACTTGATTTGATGCCGTTTGTCTGTTTTTGCTTTGGTGCCTATGCTTGTGGGATATTACTTAAAAAATATTTCCCCAAACTGACCTCTTCAATGTCCAAACACTGAAAAATATCCACAAGCATCACAGTGATTCAGGAAAACATGTTCTTACCAAATGAACTAAGTAAGACACCAGTGACTAATCCCAGAAAGACAGAGATATGTAGCCTTTCAGACAAAGAATTCAAAATAGCTGTTTTGAGGAAGCTCAAAATATTCAAGATGAACAGGGAAGGAATTCAGAGTCCTATCATATATATATAATATATATCTATATATATATATAGCATATATATTTAACAAAGAGACTGAAAATATATTGTTAGAAGAAAAGAATAAAGGCTGAGTATTCTTTTGTAAAATCTTCTACCTGAATACCAGTCAATTATACTGAATCAAGCTTCTTATTCTTGAGAAATCTAAAATTTTTTGCCAAACTTTTTATCTCTGCAAAGTTATTAAAAATGAGATGATTATTTTAGTAAAATTAACAAAATAATCATGTCTTTTTTCTTTTTTTGGCAGGGAAAATTAACCATGAGCCTCCAAAAAAAAAGTTCATGGTTTTGATGTTTAAAAACCAACAACTCTTTATTAAATCAATTAATCAATCAATAAATATGGAAATAAATAGATTAAAACCCAGTTCTTGAAATGATTCACGAGGTTAGGTTTTTTCTAATTATAAAATTATATATATTATCCAAAGTTCTGGGATTATCGATTATTATAGTTGTAAGCCATCATCCTAACTTTTTCTTCACTTTAAAATACATATGCCATGAGTATCAGTCATTCATTTTATATATGTTAGACATGCATATGAAAAGGTATAGAAAGTAGCTACTTGATTCTCTAGAAATGTACACATGGATGTGTTTCGTCCTCCTAGGAATAGAACGATTATATGAAAACAATGAGATATAATTTTATTTTATTGTCTACTCTGATTCTTTTTAAAAAAAGTCATCTTCCTTGGCTATATTATACCATTCTTTCTGGCCTACAGTCCAAAAGAAAAGTAAAATTAATTTCATTGTGAATAACTTGTAAAAGTCATATGTAGATATAGATCTGAAATTTCACTAATGTGTTTTAACTTTCTTTATTGAAGCAGAGGTGGTGCTCCTTTTATTATTCTTTTGAATCACATAAAATCACCAAACACAACTATTAAATGTAATAGCTGTACACATTAGAAATTCAAGGTTGAAGTAACTAGAATGAAACAGCAGATTTTAAAGGAACAAGACTGTCACTTAGTGTCGGTGTTACAATTCCATGTATCAGCTCCATTAACTTAATGGCCAAAAAAAAAAAAAAATTTCTCCATGCTTGCTTCTCCCTGGTGCATATTCCCTCTCATACACATCTAAACTAATGCTAATAGAGAGTAAAGTGATGCTATCAGCATTCTTTTATGTAGCTTTTATTGTTTTCCATAAAATTCTGTCACTGGGATAAAACTAATGATTTTATACATCTGGCCCAGCCATACAAAATCCAATTTTTACTTTTCTAATTTTCATTCAACCCTTCTTTTCCACTCCTATAACTTAGTCTCATGAAAAGTTGAAATATCAAAGAGTCAGAAACCTCATCAAAAAGAAAACAGGTGCTTCACCAGTTTTTGATTGTAGATCTTCATCTCAACCATTTTAGATTACTATTTACCTCTCTCATCCTCATTTATATTGCAGACAACCACACAATAGACTTTCTGGTATTTAATGCTAAAAAACCCAATCGGTGATGTATCGTAAAATTTTACTGCTTGTCTCAGTTAAAAAGGGAGCAATTCCTATACCTACTTTGCAGTTGAAAAGTTCAACCTTTATCTGTTTAGCCAGCTTTAATTCAAGAATAGGTCTCTTTCCTCAGAGAGAAGAAAATGCTGAGGCATCAAGCTCTTTTTAGTAATCCCTGGTGCAAGCTGATTTGCTTGCTGATGTTCACGTGTTTTTTTTCCACTGTCAGGAAGTTTAGGTTGTTTCATTTATAAAGAACCTTACCTGATACATATGCCAGTAACTTACTACCTCTTTCTGGCTTTGCCAATTTCATTCTGTGTTAGTTTATAAAAATTATGTATGCAATATTATTACTTAGCTCTATACCTTATAAATTGCATAAAAAGAGTTCCAGATAATATCTGTAATATTTGAGTAATACGTATAAATTAATTTTCACATGTAGTTTATTGCCACAAATCAGTATGTCACACTTGTACGTACCTGATTATAGAGGTAATTATCTCAATTTCTCTAATGCAAAGCTCTTTTAGTATACACATATATTTCTAAAATGCTTAACTATAGCCATAGTCTCTGTTGATTTGCTTCTTAGGCATTCATATATATCAAAGATATAAAAATGATTACAGAAAGTCACTTATAACTTCCTCACCCTTATTCTTACATTGGAATACACAGTCTGTTAACTTTTTTTGGGGGGGGGGGTCAGGCTTATTTATTTATTTTTTTGATTCAAGTTTTCACAAAGAATGGCAGCAAAAAATATATTTTATGCTTGGTTCTATTGCTTAAATGTCACGTAAATTTGTTTCAGTCACATAAAACATTTATTTTTTGTTGTTAACAATTATTTTAACTGTTCTGATGGTATAATAACTACTTACTTCACATAGTTGTGTGAAAATCAAATGAGATAAATATACAGCAGCTATTTTCTGAAAAACCTACAATGCATAGCTAAAACGTGAAATTACTAAAATTCACAAAATTCAAATATGTTTTCTCTTAGACATCTAAGAATATCATATATAATGTTTCACAGGAAAAATTTTAAAAAAATTACATAATACATCTGGAAAACCACTTTCATAGTGGTTTTCTCACCACTATGAAATTAAGCCATTGGATCCACATAAGAAAACTTTTAGGTCTTCCTAAGGATGAAAGGTCTAAAGTCTTGGGTTTTTTTTGGTTTTTTTTTTGTTTGTTTGTTTAATTAATAAAAGCATTTTCTTATAAGTATTTCAGATAGTATTAGTCTGGTAGATAAGTTGTGCAAATGTTCTTAAGTGAAGTACTAAAATGATGGCTTTATGGTTAGAATGGTATGGGGAAAAAGTATTTCTTTTTCCATTTAATAGAGTTTCTGAATTTTTATAAGATGTAAGGTGAGCTTTAAGAAATAGTGGGTCAAGGCTGTTCACTTTCTACACATAAAAAAACCTGCATTTAATTTGAAATGCATTGCACCTCCTGAGGTTCTGTCCTTTGCACTTATCCTCTACATAGCAAGAAAGTATGTAAGATTTCTACTTCATTTTTACATTTCATTTAAATGCATTTTACCAAATTGAGGTAGAAAGTGCTGGTGTGACTAGTTTTCACTTTCAGCTTCTCTTAGCAGGTGCTTTTAAAACTTGCCCTGTAAAATTTTAATCACTTGGCAAAGTATTTTAACTCTAGCACTCAACTGATAAACAACTATTTAAGATTTGTGCTTGCATATTGATCATGCTTTCCTTAATGCACATCCTTCTCTATTTATATATATTTTCCAGTTTTGATAAAATGTTCTGCTGAATAATTTTGAGATCAGTAAAAACAATTTAGGATTTCTGTAATCCTAAATTTTGAGTTGGTCTTGTGGTCTCAGGGGTGGCAGAGGCAGAAGAGGCGGAGAAGGTAGAAGGGTAGGCAGGAGAGGAAGGCATACTTGGTGTAACTTTACAAAAATACATTTTTTAATATGTTTTTGCTTTTAAAAATTTCTTTA